>JAVTVY010005293.1:0-37415 GCA_036873755.1 Hanleya hanleyi
TCATGTTGGTTGGTTGGTTTGATTGAGCACTCCATCGTATTACAATGGGCACAGGTCATACAGAGTATGCCGTGCAACCCGTTCCCTCACACCGCCCTACACATGCTCCCTCATACCAATGACGCATAGCCATCAGTAATTCCCCATTATATCTTCTTTACATCTGTATCCATATCATCTAATGTTGATCAGGTCCCATACAGAGTAAACCATTGTATTGAGACTGGACTATCCTTCACTAACAAACAAGACACTTATTGTCCCATAACAAGGTCGTAATATGCTATCTTTTTGTGGATGGTCATTGAGCAAAGCAATGCAGGAACTGAGAACATTATTCCTGATTTAGGAAGCTTTTTGAATGTCTCCAATTCAGGAAACATTCACATCAGGGCAAACCAGTGTTTCCATTTTAGGAAACCTTCAGGCAGTGAAATATAGATACATGTATGAGGCGGATTCCACGATAACCTAGTCCACTTTTCCGTCAAATTCTCTGTCCAACCGAAAAATGACATTAGCAACATTAAAAATACGAAAAAGCTAACTCCTTGTCATGTTGGTTGGTTGGTTGGTTTGATTGAGCACTCCATCGTATTACAATGGGCACAGGTCATACAGAGTATGCCGTGCAACCCGTTCCCTCACATCGCCCTACACATGCTCCCTCATACCAATGACGCATAGCCATCAGTAATTCTCCATTATATCTTCTTTACATCTGTATCCATATCATCTAATGTTGATCAGGTCCCATACAGAGTATGCCGTGCAACGCGTTCCCCCACACCGCCCTACACATGCTCCCTCATACCAATGACGCATAGCCATCGGTAATTCCCCATTATATCTTCTTTACATCTGTATCCATATCATCTAATCTTGATCAGGTCCCCAGTCTTACCTGTATTTCTCTTAATCATCTCTATATATTCACCAATTATTTCACCCATTTCTCTTCATTTTCCCCAATAAAATACCCCAATATTTCCCGTCATTTTGCCTATTTCCGGAGATCATAAATCCAGTGCCATGTAAATAACACCCAGTATTTCTCATTTTCCTCAATGCAATATATCCCACTATTTTCCCTTTACTGTGCATATATTCACCTAATATCATAAAATACAATGCATTATATACACCTGTGCTTTCCCCAAGAATTGCTGGGTGGTGTTTAGCTGGTTCGTCGCGATATAGATGAAATATTGTTGAAAGTGACGTTAAATTCTATTCACTCACTCACTCATGCCATAACAAGGTTGTACTAAGCTATCTTTCTGCAGATGCTCATTGAGCAGAGCATTGCAGGAGCGCAAAAATCTTTTCCTGATTTCGAAAGCTTTTTGAATGTCTCCAATTCAGGAAATATTCACATTAGGGCAAACCAAAGGTTTCCATTTTAGGAAACCTTGCGGGCAATATAAATGTACATTGTATGTGAAACAAATGTGTAGTTGTCTAGAGAACAGCAAAACTGATTTGCCTTAATATTATGTTTAAGAAAACATATTTGTAATGGTTTGGGAAAAGTTGCAAATCTATGCTTATGTATTCAGATTATATGAAACATCTAGAGTTTTTTCTGAATATTATTTTTTCAGAAAATATGTTTGTAATGGTTCCAGTTTGAGAAATGTTTCTACTGTGTACATGTATGTTTCCTGTTTAGGGAATATTACAAATGTTTCCAGTTTTGGAAACGTAACAAATGCTTCCTGTTTTGGAAACATAACTAATGTTACTGATTTAGGAAACTTTTTGAAAGTTTCCAATTCAGGAAATATTTGCATCGGGGCGAACCAAGGTTTCCATTTTAGGAAACCATCGTATTAAGACTGAAATATCTCAGACTAACGAAGGCTAACGAGCAAGACACTTATCGTGCTATAACAAGGTCGTAGTAAGGTATCTTTGTGTGGATGGTCATTGTGCAGAGCAGTGCAGGAACCGAGAAAATTTGGATCAAAATTTTACTCTTGTATTATTTGTCCAATTATAATCACAAAGAACATTTTTTTATTATCGATCATGTAATAGCACTAAACTTGCCTATTTAGATCTCAACTGAGTATACTGTTTGTGTTTTTTGCAATTTATGAATCAAAACTTAAATTTTCCTGTTCAGGAAATATGTTTCCTGATTTGGAAACAAATTGCCAGAATGGGCGATAGGTTACTCATTTAGGAGTTGGCCCGAACTGAAAGAGAGCGACTCTGAAGGGAAAAATATCCATCTAAAGGGAACACCTCCTTTCCTTAACATGCTACGGAATATTCCCTAATGAATTTTAAGGAATATTCCGCTAGTGTAATAGTCGGGGAATATCATATCTTAAGGAATCTTTTTTTTTCAGTGTATTGATATTATATCTATGCATTACAAATGCTGTGCACTATAAACTATTGCTTTGAATTTGATATTAAATTACAGTCAAGAAAATGGTGATATCAATCACCAGAAAGGCGACGACTGCATCAGCAGTAAATGGCTGTCAGTATAAACATCACCATATTCCATTATCACCATTATGTAGTAATGACATTCGCCATTTACTGGCGATGGCCTGAAATCTAAACTCATTGCTCGTCGCCATTTATTAGGGATGACCAGGCATGCAGTCACCAATATTTGGCGATGAAATGGCCTCGTAACCAGTTGACCTCATCAATAAATGTTGATGACAGGGCCTCATCACCGATAAATGATGATAGGCCATCACCATTTTTCTGACTCTGTACTGTAGTTTTAGTGCATCAAAGTTGCCATTAATTTAAAGTTAATGTTGCAAAACATATCATTTAGTGTAATTCCCACACCAATTTACTGTAACTTTGCTGCGCTGAAACTGCGGTTAATTACAGTAAAATGTACAGTACTTATAAGTTTACAGTGTAGTCTTAGAAAGATCAAATGATCAAAAAGGAATTCATGCTGAACGCAAGAGCTGAACAGAATTGGATTGACTATGTAATTCTCAAACTTGGGGAAGGCCAACACATTCTATTCAACTTTGACATATTAGAGTGTTAACGGGATATTTTTGGTGAATCTTTACAGGTATTTGTATTATGGAGAAGCCGAGCTGTCGCCAGCCACAATTACGAGCGTTCTTTATGCAGCGAAAAAGTATGCAGTTGGAGGGCTGGCAGCGGAAGCTGTCATCTGGTTGAATACAAATATCACAGTCCAATCGGTATGTACCATTCTCAACGAAGCGGTGTTATACAACGAGGAGAAGCTGGAGAGAAAATGTCTGAGGTTCGTGGACTCTCAAACAGAGGCGGTACTGTCTTCAGATGGATTCCGAGACCTAACAAAAGTCAACATCCAGAAGCTCCTGGTGCGTGATTCGCTAGAAGCGGACGAAGTGAAAGTGTTCGAGGCTGTAGTGGAATGGTCCAAGGCAGAATGTAACAGACGCGGACTGACTCCAGGCGGGGCGTCACAACGAGAGATCTTGGGTGACGCTGTGTACTTAGTACGATTCCCATTGTTGGACAAGGAGTATTTCGCTCGCCAGGTTGTCGACCAAAACATGTTAAGCTTGGTAGAATGTACACGAATTTTCCAGGCACTGAATAGTTTTATTAAACCGGATTTGGAGTTTTCCTGTAAGTTGCGGTCTAAGAATTTGATCAAAATATCACGATTCTATGAATACTTGTATTTCGGCCGAGGAGAACCTGTATACAGCCCTTCTTCGGTAGATTCCATCGAATTCTCTTGTAACACTCGGATAGTGCTACGCGGTGTAGGTCTGTACGGCTCAAGGCGCAAGCACGGCTCCTACAACGTGGATTTGAGTGTGAAGAAGGAGGGTACTTTGATAGGACGAACATCAGTTGTCTACGAAACATTCCGCGATCAACCCATCTACCCTGTATTGCTTCCAGAGCCGGTCCCTGTAGCAGCTGGAACCCGTGTGACAATCATAGCAGATATTACAGGTCCGCCGACATTCTGCGGTAATTGCGGACGCGAGTCTGTTGTGAAGAATGACCAGACGTTCGAATTCTTCACACCATCAGCCGTTACATTTAACAGAGCCCTTACATCGGTTGACCACGGACAGATACCCGAGATATATTTCTCTTAAATGTTCACTGCACTCTTGAAAAAAGGGTTCCGATCTTCAAGCGGTAATACGGTTCAGATGAGGACACAAAACAAAATAAAGGACCCTCTTACAAGGTTCAGTGATAAACCACCATCTGAATGATGTCGTCTTCTGACATGGGTGTGGTCTTCGAAATCATTTATGCTTTAATATGGCACCACGAAATGGTTCTATTCTGTTGTCGAACAACTGGTTATCTTCATATAACCCTACCCATATTAAGGGGGTTAAACGTGTAGAACCAATAATTGAAACAGTTGTGTAATTGTTATCTGAAAAAAAATGCATGTGTATTAAATTTCTTTAAAGAAGAATCAAATTTTATGGCATTTTTTTCTCCAACTCCCTATCATGTATGTGTTAATCCGACACAATTCAACACACAACACTTAGGTGTGGGAAAGTGTTTTTTGTGTGTTTTTGTTTTGTCATGCTGATGGGCATCTATAGCATAATGTGATGTGTTGATCAAGAGTAATATTTCATGAGAAGTTTTAAGACAAATTTGGGATTGAGATGTATTTTCTTTTCAAATAAGGCCATGCACAATAATACTTGTGTTCCCATGAATCAACTTTAGAAAAATGGGAATGTAGATACTCATGGATTTTATTTTATTTTTGTTTTGATTTTTTTTTTCTAATTATTTTGATTTTTTTTTGTCAAATTTTGTATTGGATTTCATGGAGTACAGTTGAAAAAAAAATTGCCCCCCCCCCCCTCCAAACTGTTTTTAACTGCAAAATTTAAGGGTAGGTAGGGGTTTTCTGGAAACAGAAATATTATTGTTGGTGGCCCAAGAGTTTTAGCTTGAGAGATCCAAGTCGGAGAGACTCCAAATTCGTATCCATAACAATGTCAACCTGGGTTAAATATAGAGAATAATTTGATGTGTGTTTGGAGGAAGATGAGTGTGGGAGGGAAGAGCGAAAAGTGATGCGAAACAGTTGTTAGATTTATGGTAGTACACCTCAGTAGATATCACTGCCTTTGAACAATTCCAATCGTGTATTTCCACCGCGCAGAATTGTACAAATACCATGGTTACATTCACCAAGTTCTCACAGTGAAACATATACTAATCGACTGTATAGATTTTAAGATTGTAAGATATTCTTTTTATCGAGCAGCTACTTTAGAAGATCTATTTAGTCGGGTGCCAGAAGACTATCTTAATTGAGAGAAATCTGTTTGTATATTTCCCGTTGATTATTATTCCTCAAAGTATCTTGCATTAATTCTCAATCCTCTTTAACTCTGAATAATGTGCGAATATGTTAAATCATGATATTCTTTTAACGAGCTACGTAATTGCAATGTAGCAAATCGATGTTGACGTAGAATATCTGTCCGTAATGCGTATTCGATACACGCTTGGCTGCTAAGCTTGACATTCACGTAGATACCAAAATAAGAGACCGAGAACACCTTAATACATCTACCGGTACTGAGAGCGCAAATCATATTTTTTCATTCGTCAATTGGCCTTTGACTGCCCATCTGATTTTAGTGGCCAATCTAGCTGCATTTGCTTTCTTTGTTTGGAACTGTTGAAACACCTCAAGTTAGAGAGATCCTTCGGGGGTACAATCAAGAGAATATCCAGCTCATTTGGATATATATATTATCTCCTGATAAGAGAGAAATACAACGAGGACTATGTGAGCGGAAACACATCCTATAGCATGTGGTGTGCCTCACGTGCGGCGGATCACGGTTTACAGCTGAGAGCTGTAACATCCTTACTGCATTAATGCGCGAGGCACTAGGAGTTCGACGGAATAGGCCGAGCAGTCGCGAATGGATGCAATGTACCATGAGCTAATGCGATGTTATGTGAAGTTATTGTTGGATTGTACAATAATTGCAGTATCATGATATGGTGATGGCACGATGACATAATAGTGTGATGCACCGGTACAATGGTAATACGATGAGAGTATTTATGGTATTAAGGTGCGATAATGGCATGATGCGTAGACAGATGTTGCGGTTTTACGGCTCGTGAAGGTTGAAGCCTACGACGAGATAATATCGCCTTGCAGTAGTACGTTGACACAATAGTGCGAAGAAATGGTACGACGTCATTGCGATACTATGAGAAAATTCTTACTTGTGCCAAAACAGGCGTCGAATACTGTTTTGGTCCGATGAATCATGCAGACATCTTGAATGACATGCCCACATGGCCCCTAACACCCCTACCCTAACCCTATCTGATGTGAAGTGATGAACTATGTGGCCGTTAGATAGAATACACGGTCCAAGCGTGGAAAATGTTAGCAGAATGCAAGTTCATATTCAGAACACAAGGTCTGAAGCTGACCAAACTATGAGGAGGGAGGGAGGGAATTTGGCTTAATATCCCACTCAAGTTTGTTTCACTCATATGGTGACAGTCAGTTTGGTTGGCGGAGGAAGCCGGAGTAACTGACAGACTTTCACACATGGACCAGCTGGGCTCGAACCCGTGCCGGTTCAGCGGTGTGAGGCTAGCGGTCACCAGCGAAGCGCCTTAGACCACTCGGCCATCCAAACTATGATCTGTACAGAGGGTAAGCCTTGGGGACGAAACGTCCACCAGCAGAATCTCACCAAATATAGATAAGAATTTTTCGCAACATATAAAAGTGTTTAACATAGAGCTCGACTGTGGTGAGATACGATCGTACTCTAGATAATATGTCCCGAATCCATGATAGTATGTTGGAATATGATTGTGTGTGACTACTCCATAGCATTGCATAATACCTTAGCTTAATCCCATAATAGTAATTCTCGGTTGGCAATTTCTTAACCGTTGCACCGTATTGACATTGATACGATATGTCGGAGGTGGAAAAATCGAACAAAAAATGCCGTTTTTGAAGATGACGTCGGCTACCTGAGATTTTTTCCCATTTTCTGGTAGAGCTTGACCCAAGGGTATAGTGTGGTAAGTTTCAACCCTCTAGCTCAAGGGGTAAGAAAAATAATTAGGCGGGCCATTTTGTCCCCCCCCCCCATTGCCCCGACCTGGACAGGCCCCAAAAGACCCAGGCCAGATAGGGTTAACCCTACGCTGCTGAGAAAAAATTAGTCCGACACTAAAACTGTGAAAATCGACTTGTTATTTCGTCTAAAAGTTCTCAGAATGGATTTGAACTATAATAAACCCCTATTTTATCGGAAAAGGGCAACTTATACTTTGTCTTGTCACAGGATTGTAGGAACCTGTGAGATCTGTCAAAATCGAAAGTAGTGCCCATGTGTTCGTTCTTGCTGCCAACACATCAATGACGGAGTTGAGTTTTCAGTTGTCAAATGAACTGTGGTCGTCGGCCAGTTACAAGCGGTGTCTCGCATAACAAGTCCTCTAAAATATACTTCATGAAATATAGCGAAAGATATGGCCAACCCAATAAATCAACTCAG
The DNA here is from genome assembly GCA_036873755.1 of Hanleya hanleyi. Classification (NCBI taxonomy): domain Eukaryota; kingdom Metazoa; phylum Mollusca; class Polyplacophora; order Lepidopleurida; family Hanleyidae; genus Hanleya; species Hanleya hanleyi. The sequence goes on from JAVTVY010005293.1 coordinate 7,536, forward strand.
ACATCATCGTTGTTGTTGTTGCATTGGCGCTAATGCTTTACCAACGGAGATTCGTCAGGGGAGTTTCTCTCACACATTACGATGGGATGTGATTTTCGGCTATCGGAGCCAGTTTTTCTTAGAGAAGTGAAATTCTCCACAGTACATGTATCTATATGCAATTTGTGCATTTTTATTCTGAAATTTGAAGGAAATCTGTTCAATATCAAAGAAAATCTCCAATACCTCGCGTGTTTTTTTGTTTGTTTTTTTTTCAAAGCACAATGACGTTGGGCTTGCAATGTTGTAACATTGTGACTAGGGGCTATGAAAATAACATGTGAGGTATTGGAGATTTGTTTTGATTCTGAATAGATTTCCTTCGAATTTCAGAATAAATATGCAAAAATTACATACAGATACTGTGGGAAATTTCACTTCGCTGAGATGAACTGGCTCCGATATTTAGCCGAAAATCTCATCCCATCCCATCGTGAGACAGCTCAGTAACTCTAGCCGGTAGTTATTTCTTTCATCACATGGGCCATGTGTAACATTTAATTTTTTTTTTTTTTTTTCTTAAAAAAATATAAAACAGGCGTTGAATTGTGAATAATATTTTAGAAATTTAACGGCCAGAAATGGGTTCGAATGCATTTCCAGTCATCTAAAACCCCAGAGCTTCCGGGGCCTAGGCGGCCGACCACTTTACGTTGACGCCAGGGCAATAAGATCACAACTTTACATGTTTTTTTTTTCCTCCAGATATGTGGATACCTTGTTTATACCCCTGTAGGCCTACATAGTTAGGGGTATACTGGATTCCGATTGTCTGTCCGTCCGTTCGTTCTTGTGTCAGTGTATCCATCCGTTCATCTGTCCGAGTTGTGGCTTGGGTTTGCATTTCGCATGCCATAACTCACTGCTATTTATCCAAACTAAACTGGTCTAAACTGTTAAAGAGCTGAGGAGTTGTAGCACTTCTGGTGCCTCATGTTAGATTATCATATTGGGGTCATTTTGAGCCTATTTGCATGACCCCCCGAGCAGAGGATCATGGGTAAATTCAAAATGGCGGCCATGTGGGGTAACAGAAAAGTGATGTTTTCGTCATATTTCTTCAAGATTTTTGCTTTTCTGTATGGAAAATTGGGTAAAACCTATTTAATTTCATATTAGATTATTCAAAAATGCTCTTTCTGAAAATGACGCCACAGTGACGTCATCATGGCGGCCATCTTTGATTTTTGTTTTTCTTGTAGAGCTTTACCCAAACGATATAGAGTGGTAACTTTCAGCCCTCTAGCCTTAGTGATAGCGAAAATATATAGGAGAGCACTCCCCCCCCCCCCTCCCAAGGCTGCGGTATACCCCAGATCGCCCAGGCTAGATAGGGATAAACCTGGAGATGCGATGACATTTGCACAAATAGGTAACTCTGGTGTTGATGGATGAGCATCGAGGGGGTCTGATTGAGTAAACGCCTGCAATGAAAGTGCGACTGAAATACTAAGGCTACGTCCGAGAATCCACCTTATTCTCAGGGCTGAATGTCAGCTGCCGAGGGATGCTTTCCTGTAGAGTCATATACATATAGTTGTGTGTTGGTCGCCAGACTTCGTCAATTTTTCCCACCGCTTCAATATCGCCCCAATCAATGAATTGCAACCATCCGATATACACCTATACTCTTGTATCACATATTCCCATATTGTCAGCACCGCACCACACTGTATAAATATGATGTAGTACTAACGGTCCATCGAAATGGCGTTCGTAATACGATGGTACCATGTGGCAACAAATATCCACCATAGACTCAACTGGATCACCTCCCCCACACGTCATGGCTAATTAATACGCAGGACTCGAGGCATTGTATTGGGTATACTGAACTCGCTAAGCATGTGACTACTCTGAAGCTGTATAAAGTTACACTGGCCGGTGTATATATCAGTGAATTCCAGGCTGGGAGAAACTTTTCTTCGAGACAAAAATGTTCGCCTCAATGCTCTTCCTCTTTTTGAACATCATTGCATTATCAAATGCGCAGGAAGGTCAAATGTCAAAAAGATGCCCCGACTGGATTTACCGGACGGTGAAGAGGGGATCATCTGAGGAATTTTGGGATGGAATATGTTACTCTTTTTACAACCAGAAAAAGACATGGAACAGCGCTGTGGAGTTTTGCCAAAAAAATGGAGGTCAGCTGGCCAAAATTACAAACGAAGATCTTAACCGACTCTTCCCCAAGGAGTGGTCACCATTCTGGTTCGGCGCCAAACACAGCGGCGGAAAATGGCTTTGGTCCGATGGAAGTACAGTCATATTTACAGATTGGAATGACATGAATATGGGCCCGGTGTTTTCGTGGTTTACACGAACTGAATTGTGCACTAAATGGAGTATTCGTGGCTGGATTGGTTTCTGGATTAACGAGGACTGCAGTCATGAGATGGCTTACATCTGCGAATATAGTGTTGTACAATACGACCATTTATCTGCCGGTCGTATCGAGATGACTTCTTCCAGTTCCTCCACCTCAGCGACAGGGAACAGCAGTGTTACCGCCCGCACTACAAATTCGAATCACAATTCATTCACGGAAAACCCCCGCGTTGTGAGTAGGAAACGGGACTGTCATTTTAATCGAATCAGGGGTCCAAATGGCGCCAACAATATCTGGTTAATGTCCGAACCCGTTGACACAGTAAACGCACGTTCCTCCTTACAGTGTGCTAAGAAATGTCTCCAACACATTCGGTTCTTCTGCAACATGTTCAACTTTCACCGAACGAAAGGATTATGCAGACTGTACGACTTACTTGATCCGGTGAAAGAAGATATGACAGTTATTGTCGACTGGACTCTATGGACAACACTATAATAGCTGACAACACTATAATAGCTGCAATAAATGTGTGAATTACGGTAATTTCAGATAACATGCATCACATGAAGATGTAAATATATTTTAATGCACTGTCATCTTGCTGACACCAGGCACTGTACCATTATGGACTCATACATTGACACTGCACTATTATGGACTCATGCCATGAGACTCTAATATTTATGGACTGTCATCTTGCTAACACTAAACACTATAATATTATGAACTCATATTATGACACTGCTCCATTATGGACTTCTACCATGGGACTGTGAAGTTTAGGGACTGATCACATGGCATTGTACCATTGTGTACTGACACCGTGGCAAGGGACTTAGACCATGGAACTGTAATATGCATGGATTCATAGCAAGGCACTATACCATTATGGACTCCTACCATGCAACTGTAAAGTTTATGAACTGATCACATGGCATTGTACCATTTGTGGACCGACCGTTACGGACTTACACCACGGGACTGTAATATGTATGGAATCATAGCAAGGCACTGTACCATTTTGGGCTCATACTATGACACTATCATTATGGACTCTTACCATTAGACTTTAATACATATGAGCTCATAACATGGCACTGCACAGTCACAAATGTGGTGTTGGACAAACACCTGCTTTTTGGTCTTGAGGGCTGGTCAAAACCTCAAAATGGTGTTGAGAAATGGCGTTGACCAATGTGAGTTATAAAATATGGTGTTGAGACCAATGCAACATCAAATAATGGTGTTGGCCAACACCAATAAAGGGGGTTTATAATGGCTCAACACCATGTTTTGATATTAATTGATAAGTGCTAATACTGGCTCAACACCATATCTTGGCGTTAGTTGATAAGTGCTAATACTGGCTCAACACCAATTAATGGTGTTGATGACATATGGTGTTGATCTAAATTTAACACTTCCTTTTGGTTTGATTAATACCATTTTTCTAGCTGTGTGTGTGAATATGGATATTAAACCTACCAGGTGTCTGGATGTTGGGGGGCGGGAGGGGGGGAGAGGAGGGAGTCGGGCAAAATGGTCACCCTACCTTACTTTTTGGGTATCTCCTGAATGACAAATAATTGAGAGCTGACACTCCGTGACTTTATAAGTTATCATATTGGGACCATTTGGTGCCTATTTGCATGTGGGTACCAGAAAAGTGATGCTTTCATTTGTCTTCAAAATTTCTGCTTTTTTCGCGATAAAGACTGGGCAAAAATATTTTATTTCACATCACATTAATATTGACTAATTTACCATGCAGTTTTTTTTGTGGAGAAATTGCATAAATAAAAAATAAAAAAAATCGACCAAAAAAATGCCGCTCTATGACGTCACCAAAGCGGCCATCTTGGATTTTTTTAATTTTCTGGTAGAGATTGACTCAAGGGTATAGTGTGGTAAGTAAAAGCCTCCTAGCTCAAGGAGTAAGGAAAATAATTAGGAGGGGGAGCATTTCGCCTCCCCAAACGCAGATCTGGGCAGGTCCCAAAAAGCTCAGGCCAGATAGGGTTAATGAGACAATAACAGAGATCATCTAAGAATGGAATGTTACGTAAGCTCCTGTGCATCAAGAGACTTCATGCAGCTTAGAAACACTCGATTGGTCAGCTCAAAGTTCCTAATTGAATCCCAGTATATTCATTGGCCTGTGAAGAGAAGCAGAAGTAGAGTCTTCAGCCAATCGCAGAGTTTCTCTCAAAGCCTGTAGAAAGCATGTGGGGAAAATGCATTACATGAGGGGCCAGGATGCTGTATGAATTTTGTTTCTACTTTTTTTTATATGATTTCAATATCATATTATTGTTTCAATAAACTGACCCCTATTCTTGCACTGGGGTGTTATGTTTGTCATCAGCAACACACGCTATATGGGTTTTATATATTGGTCTGTATTTCGTATAAGTTCTGCTGTCCATGCCTTTTCACTATTGAAAAGTCTACTGTCCAGTCTCATTGGTGTACGGTACCCAGACAGTCTAGTATACCCCTTTGGCTCGTGATTCACACAAGATTAACCGATTAGTTAGATATACAAACTTTCACGATCTGACACAAGCTTCATATGGCCAGCAGCCATAGTGGTCTACCCGGAGCAGAGAGCAGACTATATATACCGATAAAAGTCTGCTAACGGACGATCTAACAGGCGCAGTGATTGGTTAGATTCGAATCATGACGCCCTCCATAACAAGCGCATTGATTGGTTACCGTCTATTTTTAGGGCGAGGATAGCCCCATGGTACTTTCACTAATAGCCGCCATTCTCCATGAAGAATTTCCTCATCCATAATCGAAAAGTTCTTCTCTGCCTTGTGTTTTTATTATTTTCATTCTACACACGTATGGAATTGGTGCTGAGCGTCATATCAAAGACGACTTTCGTTTAGTGAATTATCGCGGGAATTATTTCATGGACGACGGCTGAGTATCGAATGTCGGATCTGATTCTGGCTATCTTCAATTCGCCTGCTAATGGTGGGTATAGGAATACTTATTCCTACGAAGTAGGCTCTGATTTGCAAATTGTCCGGTAACGAGTGAGTGAGTGAGTGAGTGAGTCCATCCGAATCCTTTCGTCGGCAAAATAAGGAGAACCGTTGACATTAGAACCTTGATGTTTGGTATGAACGTGCATTAGGGGATTGTTACCAGCAAGTTTTAAGCTGACCTACTTTTGATGAAAATTTGGGTGACCTATAACATTACGCTTGGACCCCCCAGTCATCTTCCTCGCCCTACTTCGTAGGTCCTGTGACGTTAGTCACACTATTCACTATTCACTATTGTCGAGGGTGAATTAAGCCAGCGATTATGACTTTCGCAGTCATCTCATCGGAACTTGATCATTTCGAATATATCCAGAGACCAACTGAAACTGGAGAGCCACTTTCACCTTTAATCGGGAAAGGCTTTGAGATTCCATTGACAAATAAGTAACGTAGCTGTATATTTCCCATATAATTAAACATAGCTGTATAACTCAGTTGTGTCTGAAATTCAGTTCGTCCAATTGGATATCAACATATCAATTATATGGGAATTTGGGGTTCCCGTTTTGAGCCAAGTTAGTCAAACTTGTTTATTTATTTTTTTTTACAATAAGCAATTAAAACTGTCTTTATATGAGAAAAGTTTATAGCGCCAAAACCTACCAACAGCATTATAAGTATATGTGATATTCAACCATTGATGTCGGTCATGTTTTTATTTTTTAATTCAGAAGTATGCACTGGTTTATTTTTTTATATCAAGCCGTTTTTTGTATTTATTTTCGATATCAAACAACAACACAAATCTTTTCTTTAGATCAAATATATATATATATATATATATATATTAATATTAAAATTTAAAATAAACTTTTTACAAAGGTTTCACCTTCTTCGTTCTGGAGAATCATTGGTGACGGACAGATCCTCCTCCTCTACACAGAAAGAGAATATGTCAGGCCAATAGAATTCACCGAAAACATGCATCAATCCCCAGTGACCCGGCTGTCCCTTAGTGCACTGCCAAAAATACCCTACTTATTTAAGATAATGCCCTACAATTTTCTTGAAATAAGATAATTTTACTCAAATCAGTTAAATTTTAAGATATTTTTTTAGATTTTTTTTCTTGTTCAAGTAAAATTTGGAGTTGGGTAAGTATATTTTACTTCTTGCTTTAAGAAAAATTCATATTTTTTTCTTGTTTAGTAAATAAAATTTAATTTATTTTGAGGAAAATTATCTTATTTCAAGAAAATTTTAGGGCATTATCTTAAACAAGTGGGGTATTTTTTGGCAGTGTGTGTGTGTGTTTTTTTTTTATCGTATAACCCGTCGTAAAGTCAACGTGAATCGAAAGTACAAAATGACAGCACAGACTTGCTGCTTTTGTTCGGTTCTGTTTGTCACAAGCAGGAAGAAGGATTTTTTCTCGGCAGCGTGTACATGGTGCACAAGGTCAGCCACGTGTAGGTTTGTCAATAATAATTACTTATTCATTGGCCGTTTCGACGGCTGGCTAGCAGGCTTTACATTGTGTTGATAAAATGCTCTCTTTGATATCAGCTTCTTGCCAGTGGAAAGAGTAAATATATTAAATGCATGATGAGGCATTATAACAACAGCAGCGTATGTTTCCAAGAAAGGGTATGGTGGCTCGTTCGTGCCAAATCCGATCAATATACTCAGGCAGACACAACGGTGACAAATTATGGTAGGGCTGTGGTACAATTACAAAATAGTATGATGTCATGACATGATGATTGTGAGATGACACACAGTGTGTAGCGGTACTGAGGTGATAGGGTAACACAATAGCGCGATGAAATGGCACGATTTTGGTGCGCTGACACTAAAATACGGTACAGTGGTACGATGAAGCTAGGATGACACAATAGTGTGCTATTATGTACAATACATGTAATCAAACAATTAAGGGTGGTGGAAAACACTGCCGACAGAAAAATATATTGAATGCATATTTCTATAAACTGTACAAGAACCAAAAATGTGGACATCCTGAATGAAATGATCACACGTCCCCCATCGCCAGCTTGAGCAGTATTAGGTACAAATATTTCAGAGCGATGATTTAGATAATCCTATCAAGTCATATGCTGGAACAAATATGAACTATGTGACGGCTAAATAGAAAAAAAAATGCAAAACGATGCAATGCAATTACGTCTTCAGAACAAATATCCGTTTTGGCCCGACGCCGAGCAAACCATTCATTCTCCAGTAGCAAATCATGGTACGGGTACGATGACACAAAAGTCGTGTTACCGGTAAATTATGTTACGGTTGTATTCCAATGAAACTAGGGCGACACGCTGGTGAAATGTGACCGTATATTAGTTATTATTATATCCCATGTAAATTCGTAATGGGTTTTCATTGGTTGACAGTCTGTCACGTGTCATTCTACAAATCGTGATGTTCACTGATGATGTAGTCATATCTTACCTACCGTTAAATAAATGTTATTTACCACGGCGGAGCGTTGAACATGAAAAACGTTCCACGGCGACATCTGCTGAACCGAGAGTTGCCTCCCATAGCGCACTGCATCATACTCCCCGAAACGAAGATTGATGCGTTTAAAAAACGTCGACCCGTCGGTGATAAAAATTAGTGAATGTGATTCAAATAATTGGAATAAATTTGGCATATTTTAACAGGTACTTAAGATCAATGAGAACGATACTCTTCCAAATTGTGCGACAAACAAGCCGATGCCGGACAGTCGATCTTGACACGGCGTTTTGAAATCAACATCGGTGGCGCAGTATTGCTTATTTCACTGTACCAACCTCATTCACATGATTATAAAATCTCTATTTTTTTGTCAAATACCACATTCGGTACAATAAAACAAGTATTGCATGTTGTAGCGGGAGATGTGTCCAGCGATGCAATATGCAATATTTGTATGAATCGGTCATATTATGTTGGCATCTGATCACGCGATGATTTGACCGTAGCATTGCAAAATACCACCGATGGCTTTTCCTGCGCCGATAAATTTGCTTACCATTCTATAATCTATTGCATCGATATGCCTCTAAATCGCCACCACCCGATATACAAATAAGATATTACATCGCAATTTTTAATAATATCGGCATCGCATCAGTAGTATAGTAGATAAAGCGTATCTTCACCCTCATTGACCTACTTTGCGGAGCTGCGCTGCGGAGCTCACGTGACGATCACGTGATCAAGAGGTCAAGATCACGTGATTATAGAGGTCAAGTTCACTATAGTTCCATCACGTGACCGGAAATGACCATTTGGGGCATTTATTCTTCCGCGGTGATGCGGTCTGGTGGTGATGCGGTCGCGGGGAGACGCCTCCGCGAAGAGAAAGTAGTCCCGAGACTTCAACGCGGGGGAGAATGACCGACAATAATAATATTTATCTTGCGTGGCTCCCAAGAAAAGTTTTCTTGGATAAGAGAAATAAACATTTTCTGCTGAATTTGGCAAAATACGCAAACCTTTATTATTATCTCGCCTTACGAAGTAAAGGGGAGATATTGTGAGGGGGGGAAGAGGATGTCGTCGTCGGTGTCGGTGTCCCCTGCCTGGAAATGAATGAGTTTTTGGTTTAGCAAGTTAAAAAAAAATCTAGAAAAATTAGAAAAAATGTAAAAAAATATGGGGGGTGGGTATGCCACCTGGGGGTACTACCCCTGGGGTGCTCTAATGTTAAAATCCCTATGAATGAGTTTTGCGTTTAGCTGAAGTGCACATGTACATCTGTACTTTGGATGATTATGAAACTTGGTACACATGTTTCTTATGATTAGAGGATGTACCTGTGCTATTTTTGAGAAGAAATATTAATTTTTCTCCAAATTATGACAAATGAATGAGTTTTCTGTTTAGGTAATTGTACATGTAGGCCTCTACATGTATACATATACATGTACATGGTAAGTTTGCTCCAGTTGTCAGCTGTCATTGGATGATTATGAAACTTGGTACACATGTTTCTTATGATTAGAGGATGTACCTGTGCTATTTTTGACAAAAAATATAAAATTTTCAACAAATTATGGCAAATGAATGAGTTTTCTGTTTAGGTAAATTGTACATATACATGTACATGATAAGTTTGCTGCAGTTGTCAGCTCTCATTGGATGATTACGAAATTGGTACACATGTTTCTTATGATTGGAGGATTTACTTGTGCTATTTTTGAGATGAAATATTAATTTTTCTCCAACTTATGGCAAATGATTGAGTTTTGCGTTTAGCTGAAGTGCACATGTACATCTGTACACCACAGTTTGCTGTAGTTGTCAGCTGTCATCGATTGGTTATGAAACTTGGTACACATGTTTCTTATGATTAGAAGATGTACCTGTGATATTTAGGAGATGAAATATTAATTTTTGTTCAAATTTTGCGAGTTTTGTCTTAATATGCCAATAATAATGTACATGTATATACATGTACACCTGTACATGGAAAGTTTTCTGAAGCTGTCAGCTTTCATTGGATGATTTTGACACTTGCTACCCAAGTTCAATGTGATTCAAAGATGTGCATGTGCTATTTAAGAAATATGACATTAAATATGAAATTTTTTCCTAATTATTGCAGTTTAGACTTTGTATCTTTCCATTGATGAGGTTTTTGTTGGGCAAAAATTTACAGGTAGATCTGTACATGGAAAGTTTGTTGAACCTTTCGTGGGATGATTATAAAACTTGGTGGATATGTTTCATGTTTTCCTAGGTCACAGCTCTCCCGCAGTAATCCCACACGGGACTGACCTATCCAGCAGTAATCCCAAATGGCATTGGCCTATCCAGCAGTATTGCCATACGGGACTGACCTATCCAGCTGTAATCCCAGACCGAACTGGTCTATCCAGCAGTAATCCCATTTGGGACTGGCCTATTCATCAGTAATCTCACACAGGACTGATCTATCCAGCAGTAATCCCAATGGCACTGGCCTATCCAGCAGTAATGCCACACGGGACTGGCCTATCCAGCAGTAATCCCAGACCGGACTAAACTATCCTGTAGTAATCCCACATGGGACTGGCCTATCCAGCAGTAATTCCACACAGGACTGGCGTATGCAACAGTAATCTCTCATAGGACTGACCTATCCAGATGTAATATGACACTGGATTGCAATTTGCAGCAGTAATCCCACATGGCACTGACCTATCCAGCCATAATTTAACATGGGACTGACCTATTCCGCTGTAATCCCACACAGGTTTAGCCTATCCAGCAGTAATCCCACACGGGACTGGCCTCCTCAGCCATAATGCCACACAGGATTGCCGTATGCAGCAGCAATCCCACACGTTCTGCCTATGCAGCAGTAATCCCACATGGGACTGTCCTATCCAGCATTAATCCCATACGAGACTCACCTATCCAGCAGTAATCCCTGACAGGAGTGGCCTATCCAGCAGTAATCCCACTTGGGACTGGACTATCCAGCATTAATCCCACAGGGGACTATCCGTCAGTAATAACATGGGACTGGTCCACCCAGCAGTAATCCAACACAGGACTGGCCTATCCAGCAGTAATCTCACATGGGACTGAACTATCCAGCAGTAATCTCACATTGGGCTGCCCTATGTACCAGTAATCCAACGGTCCTGACCTATCCATCCTACATGGGATTAACTTTTGCCAGTAATCCCACATGGGACAGATGTTAATCTATTCCAGACATTATTGTCTGTACCACATCACCTATTCCAGACCTTATTGTTTGCTCTACATGTATGCTTTCAATACTGCTGCACCTTCGGCGGATGACCCCGCAAGGCGAGATGTTGGGGTTCTCAGAACGCTTGTTATTAAAAGGCAAGAGAAGGGTTTTTTGAACCAATCCTTTTCACATCCGCTTTTGTCACATGTTTTTGTCACATGCACCAATATGCTACGTGAACATGCATCTCAATGCACGGCCGTCTTAACGAATATACTGGGGAACAATTACTCTTTCAATGGGGCTTATTTGCGGCACAATCAATGAAATATGGCACAATCTATGCTATGCGACACACTCCATGCAATACTGCACATCTCAAGAAGTGATTCGCTCGAGATTGTTAGATACGTGTACCGTATGCAATATTTCCCGGGGAAACTGGACTTGTCTTTATAGCAGCAATGGTATACTTGCATGAGCATACCGAAAGGAGGAAGTAGATTAAGATAAGTGATCCAAGTACCATGAAGGAGAATCGTTAGTATAATGCGATGCATCTCTGGTGGTTATAACAGAGAGAGAGTTGTTGTGATCATGCGGTTTATGCTAAGTATACATTTCTCATCTCCATTTGGTGGCACTCCAACGATGTATAAATTAACATTGACGCTCTTGGGATTCTGAAGACTTCGACTATCATATTTTTTCTCAAAAAAATTGCAGTGAATGAATTTTTCAATTTGCCTTTTTTTCTGGCAGCATATTTAGAGGAACATAATTCCGTTATATTGTTGATCATTGTCACTTCGTTGTCCGATCACCAATGATTATATTGAGTCGAAAAATAATGGACAAAGAGTGATCATTTAATACCCTACCCACACAGGGGCTGGCTATTTTTAGCGGATGCCTATCTATACAATTTCTTCGTAGCAATGGATTTTAAAGCGTTCCTTACATCGCGAATATCGCGATTGAATACAGTGGGATCTAGCTTTTCTGTGGCGTTTTCCTGCTCTGCATCAACTAGATGCTCAGATGTCCCATCGCACAATTTACCGCTTTAGGATCTGTTGAAGTTCATGTGACTGGCTTAGTGCAATCCCTTTATCCACTAACCAGTATACACAATACAGACATGTATCAGGACTTTGTAGAGATTACTGTACAATTAATTGCAATATTTAGAATATACGTTGAAGTCCAGGAACGTGATGAGTTTTATTTATGTACGTAAAATCTTACTAAATTTTTCACAATATTAAGTAGTCACTTAATCGCAGGATTCAATTCCAGACGTTTAAAACATTGGTTTTAAATTCCCAGTGCTGACTCGACGAGTTCCAAGATTGAGGGCGGGGTGTGAATGAAATGGCCAGAATACGCACTATTCAAAAAAGAGCAATATATATATATCCTCCTACAAGCGCTATAACAGTTCAACTATTATTACTTTTGATGGTAAAATAATAATAAAAAAATCGAAACAATCACAGCACAAAAACCTTAGTGAAGATCGTTCTGCAGCCGGTAGACATCGTTTGAACTGATGAAGATATGTTTGCATCAAATCCATATAAAAAAGTCTGGCACAAGATATTGTAATGGCAGACTTTGCAGGAAGAAACTATCTTGACCCCTCTCGTGAATGGGTGAAACAGGCAACAGCGATAGTTAGCAGTAAACAGTTTTGAAACATATTTACGAAGCTTTCGACAAATTGTGTATCCAGACTTCTGCAGTAACAGATTTTCACTGAAATCCAATATGCTTTCGACAATAACATTCATGGATTCTGTATATCCTAACCCTATTTGACCTGTGTGTGGGGGGGGGGTATTATGCACCCTCCCCCCTCCCCTCCTCCTACCAAACTTTCTGCGCTATCTCATGAAAAACAGAAAAAAGATAGCTGACGCTCCATGAAGTTGTTTATCATATTGGGGTGATTTTGAGCCCATTTGCATTACCCCCAAGCAGAGGATCATGGGTAAATTCAAGATGACGGCCACTTGGGGTATCAGAAAGTGATGCTTTCCTCATTTTTCTTCAAATTCGCGAGGAAAAGTGGGCAAAAATTATTTTATTTCACATCGCATTATTATTTGCTAATTTATCCTGTAGTTTTTGCCTAAAAATTACATAAATAAAAAATTCGAAAAAATCTCACTTCGACGTCATCAAGTCGGCCATCTTGGGTTGTTTTTTTTTTACATTTTCTCCCGGGTCTGGACAGGTCCCAAAAATCCCAGGCCAGATAGAGTTAATTACGTTCACCACATATTTCCTCTTCTATTAATTTATGTGAAACTTGGGCGAAGGATCGTTTGGATTTATCATCCACGGAAATCTGACATATCTCCAATGCCCTATCTCTGACATTTGAAACAGTATTCATGCTCAACGATCATCCACCCTGTTCGACTTTGTTATTTTTACGCAGGCCACCGGTTTGACGTGGTTTCTTTGTAATGATAAAACGTGGTCAAATATTTCGCTTGTAGAAATGTAAAATATGAAATTACTTTTAATCTGTAGTGTTAGATCTTCCTTCGATCAATCCCGGATAGAGTTATTCTCTAATAAGGTAAGCGACACGAACTCAATTAAAGAATTAATATCATATCTGATTATGGTCCAACCTCTCCACAGCGCATGCTGTTAATATCATATCTGATTATGCTCATATTTGAGCGAATAAAACGCCAGGCAATGTGTGGTATATTTCATCTCCTCGGATTGTTTTGAACTCACGTGTTTGTATCCGTATTTGTTTTGACTTAAGAAACGTCCCCCATGGAATTTTCGATCGGAACTTCAAAGAGTTGTCCTCCAGCTTTTTTTCTCCGCACAAATTGAGATCCCACACAGGTGGCGTGTCACACTCGAACGCCGTCCGTTATTTTAAATGGACGGTTCGAGTAATATCGGTACTGCCCATAAGCGCTTGCCGGGCTGGTACAGAATATTCTCTAATAAGATATATAGGAACCTAAGCGACACGAACTATCAAATAAAGAATGACCAGTCGTCAGGAAATTTAACGAGAGTAGAAATGAGGTTTAACGAGAGTAGAAATGAAAAATGTGAAGCTTTGTGCTGTTACAGCTGTTACCGTCCTCTTCAGAAGCTTTGTGCTGTTACAGCTGTTACAGTCCTCTCCAGAAGCTTTGAATTTGAATCTTTGTACTGTTACAGCTGTTACCGTCCTCTTCAGAAGCTTTGTGCTGTTACAGCTGTTACAGTCCTCTCCAGAAGCATTGTGCTGTTACTGCTGTTACAGTCTTCTCCAAAAGCTTTGTGTTGTTACTGCTATACAGTTCTCTCCAGAAGCTTTGAATTTGAATCTTTGTACTGTTACAGCTGTTACAGTCCTCTTCAGAAGCTTTGTGTTGTTACTGCTGTTACAGTTCTCTCCAGAAGCTTTGAATTTGAATTTTTGTACTGTTACAGTTGTTACAGTCCTCTCCAGAAGCTTTGAATTTGAAGCTTTGTGCTGTCACAGCTGTTACATTCCTCTCCAGAAGCTTTGAATTTGAAGCTTTGTGCTGGTACAGCTGTTACAATCCTCTCCAGAAGCTTTGAATTTGAAGCTTTGAGCTGTTACAACTGTTACAGTCTTCGCCAGAAGCTGTGTGCTGTTACTGCTGTTACAGACCTCTTCGGATTAAATCTCCAGAACATATGTGAAAATCTGGGTGCGCGAAGGGCTGGTGGAGTATAACCTTCTAGGAAGGGATAGTTCCCAATGTCTAAATTTTAATCGTAATTTCGACGAGACATTTCTATAGAGATAAACGTCTAAATAAGATGTGCCCGTAGGGCCATCTGTTGTCTCCATTATATCCTGTGAAGATGGATATATATCCTTCACTACTTCATTAATGTAGCGCTTATCCATTGGAATCTCTATATACTGTTGCCAAATTTAGAAAGATATCGCTGAGAAACTCAAGCAACTCAAAGAAACATCTCATGAGTGATATCCCCTGTATGTAGTAGAGCTGAATAAAATAAATTTTTGTTTTTTGCTTCTGACATTAACATATCGGAGATCAGTTTTCTTGCAGCCCGATATTATTAATGAACTGTGACGGTCAGCAAGGTCCTGGATAATCATAATCATATCCACCTCATACTGCACGGTCAAACCGCTTGCAATAGACATCAGTGGTTCTGTTGAATGGCAACCTCAGATCCGACATAAACAAAATCAGCAGTCGTCCATAAAGGAATTCCCGCCCTAATAATCGAAAGACCTATTTCGTATGACAGTTAGCACCAATTCTAAATGTGTATCAACTCAAAACAATACAAACACAAAATGGTTTCCTGCAAGAGAGAAGCGGTCAAAGTGTTCAATGATGTCAGCAAGACATTATGATGTTCTATACATAACATTCTTATCGCTGATTATTATTCCTTATCCAAATGAATTTCAAGTCGCTTCTGCAGTGTCTGTATCGCAGTCACATAAATCCGTCCTTGTACCTACGTTGAAATAATACGGCATAATACAAGTGATAATCAGTAACTCCAGGAGTATATTCCACGGGGTTCCTACGCAGTAGGCTCTCATTTGCAAATTGTCCGGTAGTCAGTGACTCCATCAGAATCCTTTCGTCGGCATTTTATTTATGGAAGACGGATGTGGCGATCTCGTATTTCCGCATTTTCGCATCGATAATAGTAACGCGAAAACACGAAAGTTGCCATCAAGCAAGGTGGACTCTGTGGGGCTCATGGTGAAATAAAGGAGATGGTGTCCTATGGGCTATTTATGAGTGGGTCGTCAACCGACGATCTACGGGGATATGAGCTTTTAGGTCTATAATCAGGTAGCCGTACGGATGATTCGTCGCGGCTTGAAACGCCTGCACGAAATGATCGATGTTCTGAAGAAAAATTCCACTACGAAACACACGGATTTGCGCTCTGTCGATGGGATTGGAGAACAACACGAAATATTGACAGTTCAAGGCAATATCTCTGAACGTCTTCCCTTGAGGAAAGAGATTCTGGGTCAAATAGATGACGGACAAATTCCGATGATATGATCCTTTAACCCTACCTGGCTTGGGGGTGGAAATGTTCCCCCCCCCCCACTCCCCCACACCAAATTTTCTGCACTATCTCCGGAACGACAAAAAATGGAGAACTGAAACTCCGAGACTTTATTGTTTATCATACTGGGATCATTTTGAGCTTATTTGCATGACCCCCCGAGCAGACGAACATTGGTAAATTCAAGATGGCGACCACGTGGGGTACCAGAAAAGTGATGTTTTCTTCATATTTCTTAAAATTTTCTGCTTTTCCGCGATGAAAAGTGGACAAAAAATATTTTATTTCACATCACATTAATATTTGCTAATTTACCATGCAGTTTTTGCGGGGAAATTGCATAAATAAAAAATTCGAAAAATCTGACCGAAAAATCGATCCAAAAATGCCGTTTTTGAAAATGACGTCACTGTGACGTCATCGAAGCGGCCATCTTGGATCTTTTACATTTTCTGGTAGAGCTTGACCCAAGGATATGGTGTGGCAAGTTTCAGCCCGCTAGCTCAATGGGTAAGAACAATAATTAAGGGGAGGGGGCGAAATCCCCCCCCCCTACCCAGGCCAGGATCCGTCCCAAAAAACCCAAGCCAGATAGGGTTAAGCATGTCGGCAATGTGTGAAATGTCCTTGGCCGCACCCATTAGATCATCTAGGACTACCACGTTGGTCTGCTCGGAATCGAAGCAATAGGTTGCATCGATATCGTGAGGAATGCCTGGGACGAAGCTCACGTTATGTAACGTTGTAGTTTCGCAGGCGGCCTGCCACTGGCTGTAGCACCAGACTATGCGGGAATAACTAAGGGTTCATTTCTCTAAGAATTTGATCACCAAGGACGTCTTGCCAACCTTTAGGCTGCTGACCGTATAGGAATGCTCTATTCGTAGAATGATCTAGGAATGCTCTACTCCATCTGGTGAACCCATAGCTGGACTCGGTGATGTCTCTTGGTTGTGTTTGCATTAAATGTGTCTGAGCATACTATCGCGACGAGAGAAAGTTCTCTGACAGAATGTACATGTACGTGATGACATGTTGATTACTCGACTAATACATATGATGATGGAAACATGTGTACAGACAACACCACCACCACTGCGACCACCACACACCCACCCCCACACACACACACACACCATCACCACCACCACCAGACACTACCAGGTAGCCAGAGCGAATATGGCACGCATCTCCCCTAACGCGCTCCTCTGCACTTCCGAAACTCCTCTTTCTCTACTACTCCTCAGTGTCCATACACACTTACCCGGGTCATTTCCCATGTTTTATTTCCGGGATTTTTTTTAACATGCTCCCGATATGCCATCTTTCACCTCTCGGCAAGCCACGATCCCCTAGGAATCGATATTAGCCCATCTAGACCTGGCTGGTAGCGATTTGCCGGGATAAATTCGTCTTTCCCGATTTTTTTTCCGGGAAAAGTTTGGCGGAGAAGCTGGAAGAGAACTTCACGTGGATAACCTCACCGACCAAGTACGCCCAGTATAGGCCCACCTTAATCCCAAAACGTCCTCTCATGTGCCCTTTTCTCACAATTTCCTACCTCTGCATGCACACCATTGTCCGACTTTCACTACCCACCCATCCAGTCGGATGGTTAACCACGAGTGCTAAGCTTTGATACCTCACACGACCCAATCGGGCAAATACTGGCCCAAATAGACCCCCAAAACGTCAACTTCAGCTTGTCTATGCACCACACATGCGCCATCAAAAGTTTTCAGCGAAAGTCAGCCCTTGGCCACGAGACCGTCGTATTTTACAGCGTGAGATAGAGAAAACAAGGTGCCAAATCCCATACCACCAATGTCCATGAGTGAGTTGCCCATTGAGCCAAACATTGAAGTAACTGAAGCGCATCTTTAGCCTTACTTAGGAGCAGATAACTCTTGCTGGGCCGTCACGTGACCGGAAGTGACTTTTGATCCGGAAGTGATCATTGACCTGGAAATGACGTCACCGGAAGTTACGTCAATCTTGACGCCATCACCATGTCATGACACGTGACGTCATCAACCTAAACCCCCTTACTAAGAGATTTCACGCCTTCCTACTACTGATGGTTTTATGGTTTCCTTCAATTCAGATGAAGCGAACAGCGGTCCATTGGCCGAGACGCTTCGAACTGGCAAACCATTGAACGCGAACATGAGTCATAATGCACCATGATAGACGACTTCATCCGAAACACTTCCGTCCAGCTCGAATACGCGTCGACAAGTATGAAGAAAATATTTCCGATGTGGATCCTCTATAATGGTCCAGCTCCAATGGATTACGGGGAAAATTCGCTGACTTATCACGATGCACAAAACTTGGCATGGCATTCCACAAGCTGATCTATTTCCGGTCACCAGGCACAACTGCGGGCGAGAGCTGTCATGCATCTTCACCACTCCAGTTCGAGGGTCTCTGTTTTGCTGGCACGAGAAGACAGCCTTGTTCAACTGCCAGTTCTTGCTGTCGGGAAATAAATAGTATGGCTTCAGTTTATCGTCTCTCTTGGGTCGCGTGAATCCGCGATACACACTGTCAAGTATTTCGAAGAACAATGGATCAGTCCACGTTTCATCAGGTATGGTCGATGTTTAGAACCATTTGTGATCTGCGAATGATAAGTTGCATCGCGACTGGTCCATCAGCCTCAATTCCTGAACACAGACTGTGAACATGCGACAGTTATTCAGCATTCGCCCAATCCTCCGTCTTCTGGATCTCAATATAGTAGCTTAAAATAACAAAAATACAATGGTAACAGTGAAACGCTTATAACAAATTTCAGTATACGCGGAAATGTACGGGTCCCCAATTTAGTAAATAGTCAGAGCTTTTGAGATGGTTGCACGAGGGGCAGCTAACCACGGTCATACCGAGGCACTTGTTTCAGGTTGTTGCGAGCTGTGTTATGCCGATGTGGGCTCATGCAATCAATACAATAAACGCACAAAAATATTTTGTGAATATGGGTCACATTTACCAGCTATCCCGGCGATTGGGTGGGATATGGAACATGTTCATGCTCATACCAGGCGGAATAAGCTGTACAGAAAGGACTGATTTCCTAGATTTGACCTTGGTGGGATTGGGAGTGAATGTCAAAGATCACGGGATGATCAATGCATGTCGGGTCACCGGGGATGCACAGTGCGCATGCATTCGAATCACCACGCAACGTTATGGTCCTTCGCGCGCAGTCATTTGGTCGTGACAGGTATTCCTCTGTGGTGAAGGAAGACTCTATACAAATCTAGGGCGCACCGTCCTACGAATCATTCGTAATGAGCATTGACACTGACGCAACCCACTGCTAGATCACGGAGCATATAATACTCGCTTTTCTCAGCCCGACACTCAATTGGATCGATAAGCGAGGGGTGGGAAAAACTGACGACGTCTGGCGACTGAAGAGCAACCATATGACTCTACAAGAAAGCTTCCCTCGTCACCTCACATTCATATCCGAGAATACGGTGGATTCTCAGACGTTGCCTTAGTATCTCAGTCGCGCTTTTATAGCAGTTGTTCATGTGGAGTCATATGACTTCTTGTCAGTATGCCGGCAAAATACTCCCTCGTGTGGGATGCTTTCTTCTATCTGGCGGTCACATAGTTCAGCATTTTCCATCAAATGACTTGAATGAGCTATTACATCATCTCTCTGAGATATTTGTAACTAATAACGCTCAAACCGGTGCAAGGGGCCGTGTGGTCATGCCATTCAAGATTTCCACATGAACAGCTACAATATAAGCGTGGCTGGGATACAAATTATCACAGGGTTCACTCTTTTGAAGTTTTTAGAAATATATTTTTATGAGTATATTTGTCTGTAGTATCATATGACTTCTTGTCAGCACGCCGATATCATTTTCTCTTTTAATGTTGCTCTTATGTGTTGCTTCTGCTGGTGAACGATTTTTTTTTATCTCAGAGGCTTGCCTTCTGTACAAATCATTGTGATTGGAGTTTTGTGAGGGGCCAAATTCAAACGGGTACAGTCTTCTGATGAACTCTACGGCAACCTCATCTACTTAGATCACGACGAGTACATCAGACGCGCCTCCTGGCTCGGTTCCATGGGGGTGCATTTCTGTGTTCTATTTTGGAAGATGCTGTGTCGGATGTGGATCAGGTGTTTTCAGAGTATGGGCGGTCAGCAGACGATGAGCTCTCGTTGTGTACAGGGCCTGGCCGCTGTAGGTTCAGTGATAAATACGAGGGCAACTAAAGCGTCATTCGCGTACACGTCATTCGCTGCTCAACCATGTCGCGAGTCATGCAAGCCGTCATTTCCCGTACATCCGAGGTGTCGTCACAGGACTATTACAATAAAGTCACCATCGTGGAAAAAAGAGGTTACCAAATTTGTCGGGCGGTGAGATCGATGACAACCTAGCTCATCCACATCAATCACGGCATATACGTATACCGTGGGACCGTTCTTCGCACGCTTGGTGCGCTACCGTGACATCAACACCGGCTTCACCGTACACTCCGATATATGGATGGCCTTCGAGAAAGTGGTATCTTTCGTGGTCTAGCTGTTTACAGAGGCCGAGGCCGAGGTCGACCCTGGCACAAGACACATAGGGTCCTTCATCAGTTGTAATCCTGCAGCAATGGGAGAAGGTGTCAGATTAATCGTATTACAGTCTCCTGAGTCCGGCGTCGTATACTGGGATTAGTGCCTTCTACCTGCAAGACCCTGGAATGTATCGATCGCTAGTAAATGCATGGTTAAACCCCCAAGACACCTGTGCATAACATCGAGCTACCCTGTGTTATTTTCCACGTGATAGGGTCATTCTATTTCCACTGACAAGAGATTTGGTCGACTTCGAAGCTTTCGCCAACAACAACGGCTCAAATCGATAATTTTCACGTGCATTGATATCCTTTTGAAGTGTGCGTGGATCTTACTAACCCGAGCAAAAACAGGAAATACAGGAGTCTAGTCCGTCATTCATTATTAAGCCGTCGTCCGATAAAGAATTTCCGCGTCCGCAATCCAAAAACCTAATTCATAGAACAGCATTAGCACCAACTTAAAAAAAAAAAAAAAAAAAGTATACATAAAAATGTGATGTGAAGTATAATAGTTTTTGCCCACTTTTCATCGCGGAAAAGCAGCAATTTTGAAGAAAAATGAGGATAACATAATTTTTCTGGTACCCTAGGTGGACACCATCTTGAATTTTCGCATGATTCTCTACTCCGATGATTATGCAAATAGGCTCAAAATGATCCCAATATGATAAACTATAAAGTCACGCAGTGTCATTAGTAAATATTAATGTGATTTGAAATGAAATAGTTTTGGCTCAATTTCATCGCGGAAAAGCAGAAATTTTGAAGA
This sequence comes from Hanleya hanleyi, assembly GCA_036873755.1. NCBI lineage: Eukaryota > Metazoa > Mollusca > Polyplacophora > Lepidopleurida > Hanleyidae > Hanleya > Hanleya hanleyi. The sequence goes on from JAVTVY010005293.1 coordinate 29,039, forward strand.
AATATGACAAAAACATCACTTTTCTGGTACCCCAGGTACTCGCCATCTAATATTTTGCCATCATCCTTTCCTCGGGAGGATATGCAAGTAGGCTCAAAATGACCCCAATATGATAAACGGAAAAGTCACGGAGTTTCAGCTCTTCATTTTTTTTGTCGTTCCGGAGATAACACAGAAAGTTTGGTACAATGACCACCCAGGCCAGATAGGGTTAACTCCGGAACGACGAAAAATGGAGTACTGAAACTCCGGGACTTTATAGCTTATCATATTGGGGTCATTTTGAGCCCATTTGCATAACCCCCTGAGCAGAGGATAATGGGTAAATTCAAGATGGCGGCCACATGGGGTACCAGAAAAGTGATGTTTTTATCATATTTCTTCAAAATTTCTGCTTTTCCGCGATGGAAATTGGGCAAAATCTATTTTATTTCACATCACATTAATATTTACTAATTTATCATGCAGTTTTTTCGGAGAAATTGCATAAATAAAAAATTCGGAAAATCCGACCGAAAAATCGACCAAAAAATGCCGTTTTTGAAAATGACGTCACTGTGACGTCATCAAAGCGGCCATCTTGGATTTTTCTTTTTACATTTTCTGGTAGAGCTTGACCCAAGGGTATAGTGTGGTAAGTTTCAGCCCCCTAGCTCAAGGGATAAGAAAAATAATTAGGACAGAACAGGTCCCAAAAAACGCAGGCCAGATAGGGTTAACGAAAATCATATCGACAAACATATTTGATATTTTTGGAATGTCTTGACGCCATCATTGGAACATCTTGACCGCTTCTGTCTTGCGGGAAACTTATGTTTATGTATACTATGTTTTTTGAAGTTTTTGAAGTTGGTGCTAATGCTGTTATATGAATTAGGTTTTTGGATTGGGGACGCGGAAATTCTTTAACGGACGACGGCTTAAAATGAATGACGGTCTAGACTCTTGTATTTTCCGTTTTTGCTCGGTTTAATAAGATTCACGATCAATGCACGAGAACATATATTTCCTCCCCCCCCTCCTCCGGCCAGGTAGGTTTAACATAATATAGTTTGCTTGCTTTATAAATATTTGTTTTTTTTTGCTATGTACATTGTGCCATATTGGTTGTGATAAAATATCTTGATCTCCTACTTGTATTTGTTTGCAGTGCGTAGACAAAGCCATCGCCACCTCTCTCCAAAACGGTTTTTTATGTCTCTCATAATACTTTCGAATGCTCTCCCGGTTGTGGCAAAAAAATTCGGATCTGTGTATCATTTAAGATGGTTTTGCAATTTCCGATCTGTTGTTAAAATCCTTCTAACCCACGTTGTTTTAACGCTCTAATCAATATATTATCCCATATAATATAATATGGCTCTTTCACTATAGTTCGTAATAACAGTTTCCCTTTTTATTTTGTCACACTTTCCGTTCCATAACAAGTTATAAAACATATTATTCATTTTTTCAGTATTTTCTCGCCGGGCGTGGGTAGATTCGTAAGAAAGTGAGTTATCTGGGAGAGGGCTAAAGTTTTGATAACGGTAACTTTGCGAAAAATAGTCAAATTCCTTCGTCTTCAAATATTCAGCATTGTATCTATTTTACCATTTTTTCACTGAAGTTAAGATCCAATATATTATATACATGTACTTCAGTCGTTAATTTGACGCGCCAAGAATTGTAAACACGACCTGACACCTTCACATAACCTAGAGTCTCTGTTAATCAGTGGACTCAAAGAGATAGTCTGTGTCTTATTCACGTTTATTTTCAGACCTGATATAATACGAAACTCTTTGGAAATTGCCATGGCTTCTCGGAACGATTCCTCCTTTCCGTCTAGCGTTATACGAGTATCGTTAGCATACTTATTAAATTGGTATTTATAGTAATTCCATTTATAGTAATTCCTTGGATTTTCAAATGTTGTTTAATAATTTCTGCGCATATAATGAAAAGATAAGGTGAAAGAGGCCCCCCCCCCCGTCTTACAGTCTCTTCTTATAGGAATACATTTTGAAAGATGCACGATATCGCCTCATTACATGTATATAATATATGTACCCATCTTTTGATTGAATCCACAAAGCCAAAAGTTTCGCTAATAAGTCACGACAGAGTAGCGTCCCTTAGACCATATATTTGCCCGACTGGTTGAACGGTAAAATAACTACACAGTTTTCATCTGTCAGATACCGACTGAAAAACCTACAATGTGCCAAATTGATTCTGTTATTAAATGTATCAGTGTTTTAGTATATTATTAGCCATTATACAATATTATTAATATAGTCAATTGTTTTGTACCACCTGGTAGGTGTATACAGCAGTAAGTTTCATCCTACATGTAGGAGTGATACAGCTGGGATGTTAGTCCGCTGACGCGGAGTAGCTCCATACTAGTCACGTGATGCCGAATTTAGTCTTCTGATAATTTCATCAATCATTCTAATTTAGATTTAGATTAGGGAACGTCAATGCCTTCATCCGTCAGCTCTTCAAATATCGTGGGTATATTGTGGAAGACGCCGCCAGGGAATTTTCGTTTGACGGTATTGTCACAGGTTTTTCTCGTGACTGTGTAAGGTGGACAAGCGATCAAACACGCGATGGCATTTACTACAACTGTATGCCTGGGCACAGATATTCATGTCCGTGATATAAGAGAAATGCCCGCCAGTGTCCGTCAGGTACAAATTCAAGTTCATGGTTGTGTTGTACTTCCCCAGGGAACGTTGTACGAGGCGGGCTACAGGTTGTGGGTCATCGGTGTTGTCGTCATCCACGTGCTGGGACAGAATGTACACGACAACATTAACGTGGCACAAGCTTTTCACCACATCCAGTTGTGATAACGGGACCCCACGGAAGTGCTGTTTTTCCATGTTCTGTTCACAAAAATATTGTTCCCAATAGCAATTGGCCATTCGATCACTATGGCCGACACATAATTTACTCTATGCTGACCAGCCAGTGGGACATGCGAGGACAGCTCACAGTGAGAACTATAAGTACTGGATGCCAGAATGATTGACGCCCAGATCTTTTATTGCTGATCGTCATGATCATGCACACGATACAGCCCCTGCATCTATTATCCAACCCCCGCGGTACCCCAGTAGAATTAGGTGCAGTTAAGGTGAATTACCATCAATGAGTACATGCCCCTTTTTGGGTCACCATGACGGAGTCCTCCCCCAGACCATCCCCAGGAGAGACTGCTAACCCCAGGTAGTTAATTCTCCCATCGTGACACGCGTTGGCCACGCACCATGATCCCTATGTGGTATTCCAAAGTCCAGCTCAAACCACCCAATTGGATGACATCAGGTCTACAGCTGATGAATTTTACACTTAGCTCACTTGTAATCTGCCTACCTTAAACAGGGGTGAAGTTGTACGGTTCGAGGACGTTCATTAAATTTCCCAATATGGTTTGTAGACTAAGTTTTATTCGTTCCGAACTATTTAAGGTCCGATGTGTATTCTACACTTTACCAAGAAAAATAAATTCACCTTACGAAGTAGGCTCTCATTTGCAAATTGTCCGGTAATGAGTGAGTGAGTGAGTCCATCTGAATCCTTTCGTCGGCAAAAATAAAGAGAACCGTTGACATTAGAACCTTGATATTTGGCATGAAGGTGCATTAGGGGACTGTTACCAGCAAGTTCTGAGCTGACCTACTTTTGATGAAAATTTCTGGTGATTTTTGATGAAAATGACTGGTGATTCTGACTTGGGCTGTGCCCATCTTAATATTGGCAGGATTTCAACTTGGGGGCGGGATCCAAGGGTTCAATGCGCGTCGGAGTCTTAATGCCTACCCAAACTTTGAAGGTCCTGTGACGTTAGCGTCATGTTTCAAGTCTTGGTGCAAATATTCTCATCGTCAACTTTACCCAGTATGTGGGAGGAACTTGGCCACCCTTCATTTTAGATTTTTTCCCTTTTCTGAACAATTTAACTGATCGACTTCAAACTCGAGGGCTGACTTCACATTATTGCGAATACTTAGCAACATGGGATTGTTTTTCACCAAACTGCAATATACAAGATGGCCGCCGTATCTTGGATTCCATCCGTCCCAACCATGTTGTGTACGCCATATCTCGAGAAGAATTCAGCCGATCGACTTCAAACTTCAGGGGTGACTTCACATCAGTGAGATGATGGCTGGGATTGTTGCCAAACTGCATTATCCAAGATGGCCGCCGTCGTTCATTTTACATTCCATTCGTCTCAACCATGTTGTGATCGCGATATCTCGAGAACAATTTAACCGATCGACTTCAAACTTGTGGGTTTCTTCACATCAGTTGCTACCAGTTCGTCCTTCCTTCCGTCCGTCCTTCCGTCCCAATCATGTTGTGAACGCGATATCTCAAGAATAGTCGACTTCAATCTTGAGGAATGAAAGATGACTGGGACCTAAGAAGAAAGACTCGTTTTTCGACCGCCCCCCCCCCCAATTATTTTTCTTACCCCTTGGGCTAGGGGGCTGAAACTTACCACACTATACCCTTTGGTCAAGCTCTACAAACCAATGTAAAAATTCCAAGATGGCCGCTTTGATGACGTCACAGTGACGTCATTTTCAAAAACGGTTTTTCGGTCAGATTTTTCCAATTTTTTATTTATGTAATTTCTCCGCAAAAACTGCATGATAAATTAGCAAATATTAATTTGATATGAAATAAAATAGTTTTTGCACACTTTTCATCTCAGAAAAGCAGAAATTTTGAAGAAATATTACAAAAACATAACTTTTCTGGTACCCCAAGTGGCCGCCATCTTGGATTTATCCATGATCTCCAGCTCGGGGGAGGGGGAGCCATGCAAATAGGGGCTCGTACCAATCCCAACAAGATGCAAGCTATACAGTCCCTGGAGTTTCAGCCTCTCTGGCTTTTCGTCGTTCCTGGAGATAGAGCAGAAAGTTGGGGTAGGGGGCTATTTCTGCTCTGCCCCCTCCTCCCCAGGCAGATATCTGATAGGAGGATATATTTGTGAATTCAATACATCCATGTGTTGTATTATGTTTTGCGAAAGGGATATAACAGAAATAATCTATACAAAATCTTCGACCGGTTTTTATTACCCTAGACAAAGGGTATCAGTATGACGCGTTTTATTATTACAGTATTTCTTTATGTTTTGATATGCCCGCTCCAAAAGGCAGACTAGTTATGTGATGGCGGTTTCCGTCCTTCTGTCCGTCTCCTCATGTCCAGATAATGGAAGCCGGTGTCAGTGGTCAAAGGCCGCTGACCTAAAAATCAGGAAATGACTTGGCAGTCCATGTCCAGTCTATATCTGTGATTGTTTTCTATCGATAGCTGCATTTTTTATGAGCCGATACATCGAGATGAAGATGATGTGCCGCGAACCGAAATTGAAGATCGTGGTCAGAGGTCAAGTCAATTTGGCATAAAAATCAGGAAATCGTAATTGCATTTTTTTTTACGAGTGATTTAATTAGGTGGAAAACATGTGTCGCACACCACAATTTAGGCCCCAAAATCACGAAAATGTTAAGAAAAACGCGATAAAGAGGAGACAATGTGTCCTGTAAAAACATTTAGATCACAAAATCGGAAAATCCTTAGAATATTGTTTGTGTGTGTCACTAAAATACATTAGAGAGAGTCGATCAAGGTCACAGTTGGCCCCAAAATCAGAAAATCGCGATTTGCTGTATCCGTAGATACATTAAGGGAGACGATGTGTCATGTACAAAAAAAAATAAATCAAGCTCAGGAAAACTCACAATTTATTTTTTAAATAAATGGTGACGTATTGAAATTTAAGTGAATGTTCCCCCAAAATCGAGAAATTTTTAAAATTGCTATTTTTTTGTCTCCGTATAGACAATAAGGGGAAACGGTGTGTAATGTACTAAAATTAAGGTCACGGGCAAATGTTAAGTTGAATGTGACCCAAAAATGAGGAATTCATTAAAAGTCGATTATTTGTGTGGCAGTAGATGAATTAGGGGTAGATGATGTGTCTAGGGACTAAAGTTCACCGGCCATTAAGCTGTTATACTTAAACAACACTCGGAGAAGGGCAGACCATCTCTCCTCTCCGCCCTGGCCAAGCATGCATTCATATCGGCGAATCAACCCATTTCACAGTTAAGCATATAGCTACAGAAATCTGAAAATTGTGGTGTTTTCAATCCGGTCCATATTCTTCAATATTGAGCATGGACAACAACTTTAAAACCAAAAAGGAAGCAACTAGATACGATCTATTTTGCTCGAGTTGTATATGATACAGACGCTCTCATACCCTACTTATTGAAAATAAGAGAGGAAAATATGAATATTTGATTGAAAGTTACAATTCTACTGAATGAATACCAAGATAACCCATGCTGTACTTTGACTGTCGCTGAAGGGTTTACTTGACGCATGAGTAAATGGACTGATGACTAAAGCTGGCCAGGAGTCAGATGTTGGTACTGCGGTAATCCACCCCCAGGGGAAGATAAAAATCGTTTGTGTGATATGCCACTATGTTGCTAGATTAAACATGAATCTCTCGCTTAGTGTAACTGGTGTCTCACAGTAAGCAAACAGATTAGTAAATAACGAAAAGTGTGTTCGGACACAGTAGATTTTGGAAAATATCATATAAAGTCATTATCTTTTTTCTGTTTGGATCTGATAACTTGTTTAAAACGGTAGTTTTTGCCCAGATTCTTTGTAGTTGCGATATCTAAATTCAAAAGTTACAGTATGGCAATGAGATTATCCGAGATTGGATAGTAAGTGAATCAAAAAAAGTACGATCCACACGGAAATAATTACCATAATGTAAATACCAATGTCAAAAACACACGAATGCCAATTACCACTCCCAGGTCGATAACGAATACAATTTATTATGTGCTCAAGTACTGCTGCACATAAAGCAAGGCGTATATTGAAGAACATCTTGATATATACCAAATAGAGCTCCTGTATCTTTACCACGCCTGATCTCCAAAAACAATTGGCAGCCTTGGGTGGCTGGACTTCCATGTTTCCACTAAACTTTGACTACGGTCTTGTGGTACTGTGCATCAATCGATGCGCCAGATCAACAATTACCTATACCAAAATATCGTTTATTTCCGGGAATCTAATTACTGCCAACACGATATTTATGAGATGTATGTCAATCCAATTGAGCTAACATAAATTCTCTGTATGGGTGTTGTGTATACCATATACACCTCTGTGTTATATTATTGGGTGTGTTGTGTACACATGTATGTATATTGCTGGCACCAGAAATCCATAAAACTAGAAGTGCCCAACGTAGTCCAGCAGTTTGGTGAAAAAATTGTGCCATTTTGGCAACAAGCATGAAACTTTCGGGAATGATAGAGTTTGACTAACAGAAAAAAATTAGATATGGGGCCATTTGAAAAATCCAATATGGCCGCCATTTTCAAGATGGCCGCCATTTCGTAAGGATTTTCTTAAGAATTATAGTAGAAACTGTGTATTTTGTCTTCCATCTTCGGATTCAGAGACATTCTATGAGGAATTATGCAGTGGATGATGTCAAACCAATTGGCACGTGAAAAACCCAAGATGGCCGCCCAAGAAGGATGTACAACAGTTACGGAGGATCGGCCGCTGTACTATAGCATGACTCATGAGCTAATCACCTTTTTGTTTTGTATCTTTCAACCATTACCCTCGATTACCCGCCTCGGAATTACACTGGAAATACATTTAATATGATTTGGAAGAGCCTGCATCGATCTACGTGCTTTGTTTGTTTGTTTGTTTGTGTTATGACTACAGCCATATATACATATAATAGATGTATATGATCAGCCCTACCAATATTAATTGGGGGTCTCAGCGTTAACCTATATGATAACATGTTGAGCCCTTCAAGAGCGTGTTGTTTCGGATATTTTTTTATCTCTCATTCAACCATGCTTTGTCATTCTCCATTAGGAGATGTAAAGATGGATGTTGTCAACAAGGTCAAGTATACTCTCATTACAACCACGTGCGTACCAGTCTTGAAGAGGTGGACCAGCTGAAACATCAGATTGGGGTGCAGGTGTTTATATATTGAGCTTTAACAATATATACGCGGATACGATATACTGGGTTTAATCATAGCGCCTGACGCTGGCCCACGTATACATCTACACGTTGAGCTTGAGAGGATTGTAGCATACAATGCCTTCTGCAGTGGGTGTCAAAATAACCAATCAGCTGCCGGCATCTCAACCAATCAGTCAGAGCGATTCTGTGCCAATCAGCGGGTGACAGACGATTTCTTATAGCCAATTATATTATTGGCGCCATGTACCGACTGGGCCCTTCCACCAGGAGTTTCATCATTCAACTGACGGCTTGCGACAGTGTTAGATATTCC
>JAVTVY010005295.1:0-40571 GCA_036873755.1 Hanleya hanleyi
GATCAGTCGGGAGGACTACAGAACCGATACACGTTGCACTGTTTCCAACTGATCCCCACCTTAGAGAACGACCATCAGCTGACCCTCGCCAAGCAAGGCAACTTACGGTTGGAAATCCACTTTGCACGCGCCCTCCGGAGCACCATCAATGTGATCTGCTACGCCGAGTTTGACAACATCATTCAAGTGGACAAGGCGCGCAACGTCCTGTGTGACTTTGCCACCTAACATGGATACAGACCAGATTACCACCGTGCTGGAGAATGACCCAGGGACACATATGGTCTTTCAAGGGGTGTTCGCCCGAGATGTGATCCCATTAGACCGTGTGTATCCAGCTGCATACGTTCTGAACACGAACCCAATGGATCGACCCGGTCAACATTGGGTGACCGTGTATTTGACAGAACAGCAGGACGAATACTTTGACCCGTACGGCCTGCCACCCCTCCATCCCGATTTAACAACCTTCATGGACGAAGGCACAGAGACGTGGTATTGGAACAGTCAAGCGTTGCAAAGCCTGAGCAGTAGCGTGTGTGGTCAGTACTGCTTGTTTTACCCCTACAATCTATGCCGGGGAAGAACGCTACTCACCATCGTACAGATGTTTGACGAGTACCCCAAGGCCGAGGACCGAGATATAGTGGCGTATGACTGGGCCGCACATCATGAAGTCCCGTTCTGGGCTTAAATTCTATCCATTTCAATCTACAAGCCCCCTGTTCCGGGCTTCAGTTTTCACGTGGTTGTTCTCACGTTGTTGTTGTTATTTATTGTTGAATAAAAAAACGAAATGAGATTTCACCATTTTATTGTCAAATGCAGGTATTCAAATGATTTGGCAAATGGTAACTTGCCATGTGAATGGTACAGCATCTCACAGTGTTTACATGCGAGAAAACGCCTCTGTGTGTGTGTGTGTGTGACAGTCAATCGTTTTTCAATCCATAGCATGACAAACTCGAGCTTCGAATGTTTCGAAAGTGATGATGGGCTAATTTTCAATCGCTCGATCGCCTTGAAGATTTAAAAAACTTCCGGTTTTTGGACGATACACATACATGTAAGTTTCATGTATGTTTTTTGAGCGTCTCATGTCATCGAAGCAACTTACTCGGTTTTTGACAACTTATCAGATAGAGACAAATTTATATTTCTTATGTCTTCAACAGATGCTTCTTTGATTCATATGATCTGTAAATCTATTCATGCGTGGTTTGCAAATAGACATTAGATATGCGGTCGCAGTCAGAATATAGTAGTAGCGTAGTAGATGTGTAAAAAATCCCTGCAGCGCCCATTATACCAATAACGCGATATAGCTAAATGTATATATATCCTTTATGTATACTTCATTGTTTAAATTTGAAATTTGGCAATGTTATGTCATTCGTTGTACTCTGCTCAGCATTGAGTGTCTCGTACAATAAAATTCTTGAATATTGTCGAAAAGGATGTGATATATAAAATGTAGTTTTTGCGTAGCTCAAGATTGTGAGAACGATAGATTTCAAGATATGCATATTTCACTACATCGTACGGGGGTTTCAACCCGTAGACACAGGCTGTGAGCTACTATACCATTCACATGACAACTGAACACAGAGGGAGTTGGATCGTTTGGAAACTATCATTTGTCAAATCATTTCCCCTACCTGCAATATGACACTGTCCAATGGTAAAGTCCAGCAGAAAGTCCTTGTATTACATGATGACCGCCTCGATGTGCCATGCATTTCTGAAAGCAGCTGAGTTTTACGCTCTCTGATTGGCTGATAGTTTTAGGTCGCGTGCAGCTGTGAAGACAGCCGATCAATCGACTTGTGTTTCTTGGCAAGGTGTTTATTGCAATTGTTCATTTTGCAAGTCACCAAAACTATCCGTTTTTTTACCTCAAATTAAAAATTGAGAACAATGTTCCCTAAAAGTATGTTCAAATGGTCATCGAATACAATTTTTAATTATCATTTCAATGAATTTAGACTGATTTTCGCCCAATTTTATGGAAAAACGCTATTTAAATAAATATTGAACCACAAATCCAGACAGGCGTTTGGTAGAGTCAAGCCTGCATACATTAGAGCATTAATTCACCAGAATTTGGCGTCAATAGTGAAAAGCTTTGAATGTAATACACTGTTTAAGGGAGCCAGCAAGTACTAACTGCTCCAAACCGCTGACTGTATATTGTTTACATAAAAAACAACCAGCCAAGGAGAACCCAACTTGATCAGCTGTTCGCATCCACAATACGTACACCAAACATTTAGACGGTCGGTTTGGACGTTCAGTTCCGTCAAAATAAACAGGTAGGCCCTATGTGCCTTTGTGGATCGGCGTTTCTTCGGTACCATTCAAATGATCTCGATAACGGCATTCGCCTTCGTCAGAATTCAAAACCTGTCATCCGAATGTCTCAGGAATTCGATGATCATGTGAATGTCACCGAAGAAACATCGATCTAACAAAGAACATGTACACTGTAAACCCGAGACCATAAAATAAAACTGCATACATTAGAACATTAATTCATCAGATATGTTGTTTATAATTTCAGTCAATATCTGGCCATATTTTCAACTTAAAATGAACCAGTAACTTGAAAATACGTGCAGGCTCTGATTTTGCCCACTCGGTCTTCAATCTTTCATTTCAAATCAACGACGGGTCATATTTCTACCAAACTTCAGATCTGAAAAGCCTGATAAATAAGCTTTTTAATGATATTAGTTGTCTAAAGCTTTCTTTTTTGCTAAGGCGCTAAATTTTATAGAAGTTCTGCATTTTTTCGCTACAAAACTGTTGTTACCCGTGCTGTAGGTCACGTGGGGTAAACAGTCCCCATCCCCTCACCCGTCCGCTCGAAGTCGGAAAAATGTCGAACTTCAAAAATCCATATCTCAATAATCAGAACGTTTTATGTGCTGACCTTTTACGCCTAAATCGTACAATATGTGTACTTTACAACCTTTGTTGAATTTGTCATGAAATCATTTATAAATAATTCATTCCAACACTTTTGTGACATAGTAATATGCAGTTGACAGCTGTATAGGCTGCGATGGAATGCCCAACAAACCGACTCCAATATAAAAATTATTTTCTCCGTAAATATGAAACATCCAAGCTTGTTACGTCAGGACAATATTGTCTTATGTGTGTACTTCCTATTTCATACAGGAATTTATGCAATATGTATTCCTTCCGTGATAAACTCACAATTTACTGAGCTGGTAGCGTTCCGTTTTCGCTCAGCCCAATGCCACGGCTGGGAAAATTTACACGCCCAGGCGGCAGTTCATTCGCTCAGTCAGAAAACTTGTCGAACTTCAAAAATCCATATCTCAACAATCAGAATGTCTTATGTGCTGATCCTTTTACGCCTAAATCGTACAATATGTGTACTTTACATTTGCTGAATTTGTCATGAATCATTTTTAAATAATTCATTCCAACACTTTTTGTGACATAGTAAAACGCAGTTGACAGTTGCATAGGCTGCGATGGAATGCCCAACAAACCGACTCAAATATAAAAATTATTTTCTCCGTAAATATGCAACATCCAAGCTTGTTACGTCAGGACAATATTGTCTTATGTGTGTACTTCCTATTTCATACAGGAATTTATGCAATATGTATTCCTTCCTTGATAAACTCACAATTTACTGAGGGCTGGTAGCGTGGCGTTTTCGCTACAAAACGGTTTTGTCTGCGCTGTAGGTCACGTGGGGCAAACAGTCACCCTTCCCCTTTTTTAGAATTGAGACTTCTACGGGTATAAACCCTTCCCTTTTTTATTATTGAACACTCATATTTATTTTTAATTAACGAGACTTCTATATACCCCCCCCCCCCTTTCTTTTAAAGAGAAATACACTTAGAAAAAATATTTAAACAAAAAATTAAATTAATTTTCATAATTTATTGGAAATAATTATACGTAGACATCGACCATCCAATATCCTACAGGCCAGGCAACTGTGCAATAGCCCAGTCGGCGGCCGCACAACGTTGGGCCTACGTTAGTAGAACATAGCGATTTTCAAGATGGCGGCCGCACAACGATCGTCCTACGTTGGGCCAAGATGGCGATTTTCAAGATGGTCGTTGGTACGTCTGGCCTACGTCGCTATAGGTCATCGCGTACGTTGGCATGACATCGATTTTGCGCGTCTGTGATTGGCGGCTGAAAAATACGTTGCTGGTATGTCGGTCGTTGGCTCTATAAATAAGCACGGTTTTCCAGATCTGTATCCATTTTCTCGAAGTTGAGGCGAAGCCATGGCACGCAATAATACGAATAATCTACACGACACACAGTATACGACCACTAAGAGTCGGGACAGCCATTTCGAGCATGCAACAAGATCTATCACCGCTCGCCAGGAATGCAGACCCCACGGATGACGGAAATTTTACCACAGAGCCCGACGAACCGCCCATAGAAGTATTACCGATACAACAAGCTGTGCGTACAATCTATCAACGTCACTGGCCTACTATTCGGCGCTGTTTTCACCATCATCGCCCAATATTGGACTTGTACAATTTCCGGTTAGAAGATAACCCTAGCCTCCACCACTACGCCTATACTATTTTCGAGGACCAAGCTACCGCCTTCAAATTAAATCTCACCTTGGTTATGTATTACGGCATAAGGAGACGGACCAGCTCTTCACCATTACGGATCGGTCATCCCAGAACACGGTACTGGACCAACTAGAAAGCTTGGATAGATTGGAATGGGCCCGACATCAACGCCCCAACACCAAATGACAAGTGGAGATGACTGTTTCGTTTAAACTTTTGTGTTCCTAGTTCAGGAGAAATAAAGATTAACACCAGAGCGTTGAGTGACGACCACATGTATTACATCCAAGATCTGGGCGGAAGTGACATCACCATATAGCGTACGTGATGCACTGCGCTGTAGTTACATGATGCACCGCGTAGTACTTTTAAGGTGTAGCTTATAGCATGTATCAGAAAACTGAAATTCAACTTATTTGCTTTCACTGAAAATTATTGTCAATAAAATAATGTCCAATTCTCGACACGAGTGTTCACGAGTTCTTCTTACTTCTTACGAACATTATACAGTTCACACACTATTATGAATATTACCCTATAGGTAGTAAACGGCAGTTGTCCATAATGCAGAGTTCACGTTCACAGTTAATGTGTAATGTCAGCACACAGAAACGCAAATTAATATAAACGCTAGAACGAAACGAAGTCAAACCGACTTCTTAAAACTTCATTTAACGACTGTTCAGTGAACCGAATTTAACATTTTTTAAAGTCAATAACGATCACTGCACAAATGCCTGCAAGTGTGACGGAGGTTTCGACACACGTCCACTTCTCGTCACCTTCGGAATATCAGTGGTAGCCGGTTGGATTGGAGTTTGGCGACTGGGTGTGGGAGTCCTGTCGGTTGTCAGTCTCGCATTGTCACTTTGCCTGGAAATAGTAGGACTGTGTGGATTAGCCCTAGGCTGAGATGGCGAGTTGGGCAGTACGATGGAAGTTGATGGTTTCGTTGCGGATTGGGAAGTTGGACATTCTGATGACGATCTTAGGAATCGACGATTTCTTCTCAGAACCTTCCCATTGTCGAGTTGCACTTCGTACGACCGGATATTTACTTGTTTCTGAACCGTTGCCTTTTTCCATTCTTTCGCATGGGGTTGAATAGGTTCGATGCGAACCTGCACGCCTTCATGTAATGGTTTGAGGTTTCGAGCTCGACGGTTGTAGTATTTGGCTTGACGTGCCATTTTCTTCTTCTTTTCTGCCATGATGTTACCAGACACAGTTGGTTGAAGCAGGGGCCTGCTCGTAGGTAGCAGTGTCTTTGTTCTTCTGTTGAATAAGCGTTGAACAGGAGAGGAGTGCGTACCTTCCGTTGGTGTATTACGATGGTCCAGTAATGCCAAATATGGATCCGATCCGCATTTGGCCGCTTTTTTCACTAGTCCCTTGGCAGATTTCACAGCTGCTTCCACTTTTCCATTGGATTGCGCGTGTCCTGGAGAGCTGGTCACATGATCAAATTCATACTTAGCAGCGAAATCCGCGAAGTCCTTCGAATTGTATGGTGGTCCATTGTCTGAGACAATGGTATCTGGAATTCCGTGACGCGCTAAGTGACTTTTTAGCTTGTGAATGACTTCTCTGCCAGTTTTGTCGGTAATTTGGTCTACCTCAAAATAGTCCACTGTGACCAAATAGTCTTTTTGGTCATAGGAGAACATGTCTGTTCCTAACTTGGACCATGGCCTATCTGGAATGTCGTGAGAGATGAGTCTCTTTGGTTTGTTTCGTGCTGTATGTGCTGCATACCTCACATTTTGACACAAAATCACTTATCTCTGCGTTCATGTTAGGCCAATACAGAAGTTCCCTGGCTCGCCGTCTGCAGGATTCGATTCCTGTGTGTGAGCCATGGAGACGTTTCAGAATATCGGGCCGCAGACTTTTTGGAATAACACATCTGGAGCCTCGAAATATCAGACCATCCTGGACAGATAGCTCATCGCGCACGTGGAAATAGGGAGTCGCCAAATTTGGTACATCGATTTTGTCTTCCGGCCATCCTGTTTGTATCACCGATTTGACAACTTGCAGAGTCGCGTCCAGTTGAGTTTCACGTTGGATCTCGAGACGTCTTGCCTCAGAGATAGGTAAGTATTCAGCCATATGCAGATGTTGAACTGTGATAACGTGTCTGCAAGATACATCTGCGTACCTTTCTTGTACACGATATTGTATTCGTATTTCTGGAGTGCAAGAAGCATCCTCTGTAGCCTCTTGGGGGCGGTCAGTAGTGGTTTTTTGTGGATGGTCTCTAACGGTTTGTGGTCACTCTCCACAACCACTGTGTGACCATAGACATATTGATGGAACTTGGTAAATCCGAACAAAATTGCCAATAATTCTTTTTCAATTTGGGCGTAATTTCGTTCCGTCGGCGTTAGAGCTCTGCTACTGTAAGCCACGGGTTGCCCTTTCTGAAGAAGTGTGGCACCCAAACCAATGTCCGAAGCATCACACTGAAGCGAGATCTCTTCTCGACTGTCGAAGTATCTCAGAACTGGTGCTTCTGTGACGGCTTTCTGAAGCGCGGCAAAGGATTGGTCATGTTCGAATGTCCACTTCCATTCTACGTCTTTCTTTGTTAGCTGTCTCATCGGATCACAGATATCGGAGAGTCCTTTCAAGAACTTGGACAAATATGTTGCCATGCCAACCAGGCGTTGAATGCCTTGGATATCTGTTGGTTTCGGCATCTGTAGAATTGCTTCCACCTTCCTTGGATCCGGTTTCAGCCCATTCGCGGTTAACTGATGGCCAATGAACGGTATTTCACGTCGTTTGAGCTCGAGTTTGTCAGCATTGAGACGAATGTTCTTGTCCTTACACCTCTGCATGAGCTGTATGAATCTGTTGTCATGATTGACAATGGCTTCTTCCGTTGTTGAGCCTTCCCCAATTACCAGAACGTCGTCAGCCACCCGAAACGTTCCAGGTAAGCCCTCTAGCGCCTGATCAAGATGGTGCTGAAATATTTCTGGAGCTGGAGATATTCCAAACGGTAATTTAAGCCAGCGGTACCGTCCGTATGTAGTCCCAAAGGTAGTCAAGTAGCTGGAATCTTCATCTAGTGCTATATGCCAAAAGCCGTTTTTGAGATCAACCTTGGAGAAAACTTTGGCTTTGGCCAGGTCCGGGAGGAGATCTTCCATAACAGGCAGTGGGTAGTGACTTCGTTTTAAAGCCTTATTGAGGGGCCTTGGATCTATACATATTCGTAGTTTCCCACTCGGCTTCTTGACGATCACTATACTTGATATCCAGTCCGTGGGGGTATCCACAGGAGTTATTACACCTTCGCTTTCCAGTCTATTGAGTTCGTCTTTAAGTTCGTCCTTAAAGGCATGTGGAATGCGTCTGAGCGGTTGTTTCCCTTCTAGAAGTCCTGTTTCGCCACTGAATACTTCCTGGTATTTCGTAAGAATGTCTTTCTTAGTCAATCCCGAACTTGGTAGTTCAGCGTCAGACTGAACTTGCGCACTTGTAGTTTCCGTAGAAACACCCGAGTCTACCACTAGGATGTTCTCATGTAGAACCTTGAGGAATTTCATCTGCTGAGCTGCTCTTGCTCCGGATTTTGTAGTCTGACAGTAGCCTTACCAGTTGCAGTGATATTTGAGTCATTGTACATTTTTAGTTTAACTGTATTTCCATAGATCTCTGTCCCAGGTGGAAGATCCTTTTCAGAGATCACAATACATGTGGCTCCAGAGTCGACTTGGAATTGAGTAGGTTGCCCGTTCAGTGTAAGTGTCACAAGAATTTTGGATGGAAAATGGCTGTCAACTTTGTTGATGTTTTCCACCGTTTCGACGGTCAACAATTCTTCCTCACTGTAGGAGTCACTGTAAGTGTCACATACTACTCCATGAACCTGTCGTTTAGAGCGATTACCTTTCTCGCGACACTTTGACGCGAAATGCGACAATCCTCCACAGTTATTGCATGTCTGCTCGAATGCTGGGCATTTATTGCAATCTGGTTCATGTTTCCGACCACAATACTTACAGTTGTACTTCAAGGTTTGACCGGTTTTGACTTTGGCACCAGGGAAATGTTTACTGTGTTTTTTAGAGTAAGTACTTTGAGTGTTTTTGTGGCCCTTGTATTTAGCACGGGTGCCCTTCAATGCATGAACTTCATCGTCGTCCTTGCCAGCCATGGCCTTGACCTGTGCTGTGGTGGACTCTGCAGCTCTGCAGATGTCTATGCACCGTTTCAGAGTTAATCGAGGTTCCTGAAGAAGTTTTTTGCGAATAATGTTTTCTTTTATTCCACAAACTATTCGATCTCGAATTAACTCTTCCTGGAGATCTCTGAATTCACAGGTCTGGGCAAGGGCTCTCAGTTGAGTTGCGTAAGTTTCGATATTTTCATTATCCTGTTGAGATCGGTTATTGAAAATATATCTCTCGTAGATGACATTAGCCTCACCGAGACAGTGTCTTTCCATCAGAGTTATTATAGTTCCCATGTTTTGCTGGTCGTCCGGATTCTCGAACGGTAGGCCATTATACACTTCCAGTGCATCTGGACCAATGCTAGTGATAAAAGTTGCTATTCTGTATTTGTCATCCTGTTGTTGGAGATTGGTCACGATTTCAAAAGAATCCCATATTTGTCTTCATCTTTTCCAGTTATGCGCAATATTCCCTTTCATATCTAGACGTGGTGGAAGTGGCACATTGCTTTGAAAACCTGGTAGTGCCTGTACTAGTGGTACAGGTTGACCACCTTCCTCCGCCATGGTAAGTATGTATACAGGTCAAAACAGCACAGAATTTCTGGTAAATCAGTGTCAGTGCACCAAAATTGAGTAAAACTATTAAAGTTATTCTTAATAGTTCCCAGAAAATAATTCCGACCACGCCTATATTGAGTAAAGTTTGAGTTTGTAGAATCACAATGACACAACTGGGCCGTAGATTATTTTGCACGCACGTGGTCCTGTGTAGCAGTCTATACAAAGTTTAACATTGCACACTGTTGTCTCGAGTGGACTGTGCTAGAGAACAGGACTGTGCTAGAGAACAATCACTTTACAGTTCAGTCAGCGGGAGAATTTTTCCGATAAGTTTCAGTTCAGAATTCACAATCTAGACATTGTTGTGTTTAAGAATTATTTCACACTTTGAGACAAACCTTCTCCGCTTCTGACACCATGTTTCGTTCAAACTTTTGTGTTCCTAGTTCAGGAGAAATAAAGATTAACACCAGAACGTTGAGTGACGACCACATGCATTACATCCAAGATCTGGGCGGAAGTGATATCACCATATAGCGTACGTGATGCACTGCGCTGTAGTTACATGATGCACCGCATAGTACTTTTAAGGTGTAGCTTATAGCATGTATCGTAACAATGACGACAAATGTTACGTTTTACGTAACTAAAATGATCGACCACCCTATCGGCGCTGCCATCCATCTCCCGGACTGGTTGAAACACAGACAATTACAATACAACACATATAAGGGAAGTGGCAAGAGGTGCCAACATACTGGCAGAGCCACATGACTTCACAGTATAGTCTTCCGGGTAACCTATTCTAAAGCACATACCAAGAATCTAACGATTGGTGATATGTGTTGTATCTCAGGTACGCTTTTATTGTACCTGTTCAGGTGGCAACTTGGATGATATGACCACACGGCCCCTAGCACCGGCATAAGCGGTATTAGATACAAATCTAGAGAGCTATGATGGAAATGCTCTGACAACTCGTATATTGGTAATTGGTGAGCTGTTTCGCTGTGACAACTCGTACACTGCGGATTGGTGAGCTGTGTCGCCGTCAGATGAAAATGACGGCATTTAACACAAAAGACTATTCTTTAAGGCCCGATGTCAACTCAGCATCAACTTCCCACAAATGCCAACATATATCAAAGACCAAGGCATGCACGCCTTAGTGAGTGGGAGTAAAGGGCCTTACACCGATCGAAAATGCTGGTTTCGCTGCTTGGCTATCCATCTCAACCAGGCCCGACTCAAGGCGTGTGATAGAATTGCCAACTGCTATTGGGAACAATATTTACCTGAACAGAACATGGAAAAACAGCACTTCCGAGGGGTCCCGTTATCACAACTGGATTTGGTGGAAAGCTTGCTCCACGTTAATATTGTCGTGTACAGTCTAGCCCAACACGTGGATAATGACAAGACCGATACCCCTCGACTGGTAGTCCGACTAGAGCATCGTTCCCAGGGGAAATACGATTCCTGACGGATACTGGCGGGCATTTCTCGTATATAACGAACAGGTATGCCCAGTCGTACAGTTGTACTAAATGCCATAGCGTGTTTCATCGCTCGTTCAACTTACAGTCACGAGGAAACCTGCGGCAAGACCAGCAAACGAAAATTCCCTGGTGGCGTGTTCCACAATACACCCACCATATTTGATGAGCTGATGGATACCATGAAAAAATGCTAAAGTAAATGTGAACCTACACTGCAGATATTGCACTGGACTTCTAATGTTATATTAAGGAGAAATAACTGTTGCATATATGTTGTGATCTAGACAACAACGTATCTGGATATTTAGAGTGATAAACATGGACTTACACTGCAGATATTCCACTGGATTTCTGATGTCATAATAAGGGAAATAACTGTTGTATATACGTTGTGTTCTTGTCGAATTTACTGTTGTATAAATATTCCGTGTTATTGTTATGAAAATATAAAAAAAATATATTTCATCTCATCGGCTGGTGTTGTTCTTTTATTACCATTAGCCCATTGTGTGGGGGCTAGTGTTAATTATTGTAAAGGTGACCGGAAGTGACCTTTCACCCCCGCGCACCATTATTAATACGGTAAGGCTATTAAACCATGCATTGGAAGGGCATTTGGCTAGATAAGCGTATGTGGGCGCCCACTGATCTAAAAAAATTTGCATAGGACCTCTGTGACGTCACTTCCGGACACTGGCAAAAACTGGAACTGAGAGACGATAACTCCGGGCTGTCACGTGACACGGCAGTGACCTTTTGTTCCACCATTATTAATATCCGGTATTATAAAAGGTGATATTTGGTCATAAGCAGCATCTGCAGTCATATGGACACCAGGGAGCGCCGCCAGTCTTGTGACATCACTTCCGGTTCCAGTCACGTGACCGGAAGTTACCATGACCCCTGAGCGCCATTATTTATATCCGGTATTGTGCGCATGAAGTGACGTCCCAAGACTGGTGACGCCCCCTGGTGTCAATTCGCGCAAAGATGCTGTTTATATACTACTCACATGATTTGCAGGTTCATTCTCTGACTGATCTACGACTGGAGTTAATTAGGTGAACCTTGACCAAGCTGATACGATGAAGTTATAATGATGAAGATATCGAGTTTGTAAAATATGGATTTAGTAATGGAAACATTTGAAGGTGAAGAATTGAATATTACGGCAATAGAATAATCGATTTTATCCGTGACGACAGAAGGCGCTGGCCCTAGTATGAGATGTTCATACGGGACCCAATCCACTAGTCCCAGGACGATGAGAACAAGTTTCCCCTCGTCACATTGGGACAGCGGAAAGCCAATAAATTGCATTGCAGAAAATACAAACCCGATAAAAAGTTGACCGCATTTGCAAATAATATTGAGATTATGGTATAGACTGATTTTGAGGAAATAAGACAGATTTGGAGGGAACAAGAATTGTGTGCAGTGTTTTTATTCCTGGGGCAAGAAATGGCGCTATGTTGATTGGTGCGAGATATTGATGATGATATTGATGAACATAGTATGGGTGATTTTTCAAATAAAGTAAGTGCAGTCTTTTCCTTCAATTCCTCTTGCAGACAGACAGAATAGTAGTATAGTAAGTGGATATTCGGTAGCATTTTGCCGGGGGAGGTAACTCTTGCATCCACCAGGGGGCGCTGTTTCCAGGTTAAAGGTATAGAGGACGCCACATCGCCTTTCACCTCTGTGGCGTCTGTGGCGCCACCAGTTCAAGGTCACGTGGAGGTAAAAAGTAGTTCCGGCAACCTGTAACCTTTGTATTCCTCCGCGGACAGAAAGTAGTCCCATGTCAACCAAGTGACTTCCAATGTTAATGTATACGGAGAATGCCTGAAAAGAGTATGGGAATAGACGTTTTGTGACCGGGGTGGGTCCCTAGTGGACCGAATGGGTCGAGTGGGGTGTCAAAGTGAAGCGCTCCTCGAGGGCCATTCAGTCATGGGTGGGTGCATGTAAAATTAGGATTTGTCCCCGAAAAAATAAAAAGCGAAACACGGACTTTACCCCTAAAATAGGGGAAAACCCCTATCAACTCTAGCCAAAAGGGCTAATATCGGTCCCCGGGCTTATAGGGGCCTGCCTATCAAGTCAATGGGGTGGGTGTATGTAAAATTACGATTTTTTCCCGAAACTATAAAAAGTGGAACTCGGACTTTACCCCTACAATTGGGGTCTGTATTATACAATATAAGGGAAAATGCCTGTATGGGGTATGGGGATGGTCATTTTTTTTTCGTGAGCTTTACTATGGGTTGTGGGGTCTCGTTTTTCTCGTCTCACCAAGAAAAACACGATGGGAGGGGTCCCGGAGCGAAGCGGTGAAATTTTTTGGAAAAGTCACCGAGGTCTGTATATAGGCTCATACTGGCTATATGGGGGAGGGGTGGTCAATTTTTTTGTGTGGGCTTTACTATGGGTTGTGGGGTCTCGTTTTTCTCGTCTTGCCGAGAAAAACACAATGGGAGGGGTCCCGGAGCGAATCGGTGAAATTTATGGGGAAAGTTCACCGAGGCCTGGGTAGGCCCATAGGCCTATACTGCATGGCTATGGAGGTATAGGTCCATACGGAGTGAACGTTTTGGGATCTAGGTGAGTCCCTAATGGTCCTATGGTGTCGTATGAGGTCTTATTTTGAAGCTGTCGTGGAGTTTGTAATGTATCGACTCATGGTTCGTCCGTGTGCAAGAGTCTGCGCATGCGTAGTCTGGCCGTAGTATAGAAAGCAGGCATGTTGGGGGATGCGTGGGGGTGTGTTTTAACCCACCACTAGGGGTCCATGGTTGGGGTTGGGTGGGTTGTGACGTCACTTCCGGGTTTCACTAAAACTACCTTCGAACACAGAAGAGTTCCAATTTTTCCCGTACACGTAGGATCCGGATGTTCAACCTCCGGGTTTTTTCCCGACCCGGCCCGGCCCGCCCCGGCCGCAGCGCGCGCGGGGGTTACTCCGGCCGCAGCGCGCGCGCGCGCGGGGGTGGTCTGATGCCGCAGCGCGCGCGGGTTATCCGGAAGTGCGTGGGTGAATGTCGGGTCAAAAGGTCAAAGGTCACATCCAGGTCATCATCCGAACGCATGGCACGATCATACGTAGAAAGTTCTGCTCGTAGCCATGCGGTAACGGGTGCTATCTGCGTGTAATAAGGCGTTTCCCAAATGGTCACATCCGACTGGTCCCGTTACATCCGACATCGGTGCAATCACATTCATAGAACGAAGACACACCTCCAGAAAGCGATCGATTGAAACGATCCCATGGTGGGCCTCGAAGTGCCCCCATCACAAAATAAAAAGCATATCATTTTCCTGTGGTCTGTCGCCGATTTTATTTTGTTTTCAAATATGTTAGGCCGTTTGTAATATGATTTAACAAAGAAGCATGCTCCACTAGAGTCAGAAATAAAATAGCTAATTCGCACAACTTCGTTTTGGTCTCGCATAGACTCCCCCAGTCTTGCGCCTCGTGAAACTGACATCTCTGCACGTCTGAGAAATATTTGAATACAGATAATTTCATTGGCTCGTTTAAATGGGGCCGACATTTGACCTCATGCTTTGGGAACAACTTTCGAACTCGATTATCTCCCTCTAGATAGATGACGCCGTGTGAAATACATGCCGAATCACAGCGGTAATCTAAGGGTAGTGTTAAGTGAAACGTGAAATGCCCTTAGCAAGCTAAGATGATCCAGGTCAAACGGTCCAAGGTCTCCCTTTCGGCAAGGTTCGGAGACAATGTTGCGGCATCGATATACAGAGCTTGAACCCCAAAAGGGGATTGTAAATTAACCTGGGAAGGATGGGCAGTTCCATTTGGACCAATCAGCGGTCGAGAAAAAGAGCCAATGAGCGATCGATAAAAGAACCAATGGACGGGTACTAGAATTTTGCTCACGTCTGCGCCTACATCCGGGTACTGGGATGCTTTCGCCTACGTCCGCGCCTACATCCGGGTTCTTGTACACCCGGGTAATGTTTTCTGGACATGGATGGGTTAGCTTTGGCTTCCATTCTAGGCCACTGATTGGCTAATACGGTGTTCAAAGCCAGTTTCATGCATTATGCTCATATAGAAAACACACAAGACAGGGTTTTTGGTGAGATCTCATTTTTTTATTCAGTAACAACAACAACGTGAGAACAACCACGTGAAAACTGAAGCCCAGAACAGGGGGGCTTGTACATTGAAATCGATAGAACTTAAGCCCAGAACAGGGGGCTTGAACATTGAAAGAACTTAAGCCCAGAACAGGGTGGGCTTGTACATTGAAAGAACTTAAGCCCAGAACGGGGCTTGTACATTGAAATGATGGGCGGCCCAGTCATATACGAGTACATCGCGGTCCTCGGCCTTGGGGTACTCGCCAAACATCTGTACGATGGTAGATAAGGTCCTTTCCCGGCATCGATGGTACAGGTAAAACAAGCAATATTGTCCGCACACGCTACTGGTCAGGCTTTGCAACGTTTGACTGTTCCAACACCACGTCTCTGTACCTTGATCCATGAAGTCTGTTAAATCGGGATGGAGGGTGGCAGGCCGTACGGGTCAAAGTATTCCCCCTGCTGTTCTGTCAAGTACACGGCCACCCAATGTTCACCGGGCCGATCCATCGGGTCCGTGTTGAGAACGTATGCAGCAGGATACACACGGTCTAATGGGAACACATCTCGGGCGAACACCCCTTGAAAGACCATACGTGTCCCTGGGTCATTCTCCAGCACGGTGGTTATCTGGTCTGTATTCATGTTAGGTGGAAAAGTCACACAGGACGTTGCGCGCCTTGTCCACTTGAATGATGTTGTCAAACTCGGCGTAGCAGATCACATTGACGGTGGTCGCGAGGGCTCGTGCAAAGTGGATTTCCAACCGTAAATTGCCTTGCTTGGCCAGGGCCAGCTGATGGCCGTTCTCTAAGGTGGGGGTCAGATCGAAACAGAACAACGTGTATCCGTTCCCGTAGTCCTCCCGACTGATCAAATTCCCTTCGTCCTGGTTGATTTGACCGGTGGCTGTAAACAGGCTCTGATAGGCTCGAATGAAATTCCTGCGCCCAAAGTTCGGTGTTAAGGCCGTGGCTGGCACCTGTTGCCCATCCACATGCAGGGCCACAAAATTGATGCCGAAATGTTTAAAGTCAAACGGATTCTCTGGGTAGGCTCCGCTGAAACTGGTATTTTCCACACAGGCCATGATCAATCGCTTGGGTAGTTCCCCCAGGAATAGGTTTTCTTTGTTGGCGCCCATATTTCCAGCAGGCACAGAGAACACGTCGGATAGGGTACTGGGCTGGTTTTGTTTCCTTAGCTTGCATGTTTCCCAATTGAACGGCTGGATTCGGTTTCACTTTTCGGACATACAGGACTGCGTCTTGGATAACAATCTTATAGTCAGCTGCATGTCCTTCTACGTTAGTGGCCATGAAGGCGAAGGTCGGAGGCGCCTGTATCAGTCGGATTTTGATGGGGATCTTGTTCAAGAGGTACCGGTCTTGCATGAACATGTCTGCGTGTAGTCAACCCATGAGATCCACCGAGGCACCGTTCGCAGTCAAAGCCTTCCGTTTGTTATATCCCACATTGTCCACCGTGTCCATGTGCTCGGGTGTGTCCTGGTAGAATAAAGCGGCTGTCAGCTGAGATTTTTTAGCCTCTCGGCCGTACGACAACAGTGTCTCGATGTAGGCTCGATAGGGGTACGTGTTGGTCGAGTCACTGATGAGTTTGTCGCTGAGAAATATATCCACCTGTTGAAACATCGAGTGCAGCCAGAGATTCGTCGGGCCCACCGTTGCAGCTTGGATGATTCTGGTGCCAGCCCCATTGACCACCTTGGCTTTCACATACAAGTATGTATGGGCTAACTCCACATAGGCCGTATCCGCATTACTGATGGTGAACTCGATGGGCCCTGTTTCGTTGATGCTGGAGAGCGGGAGATGCTCCACCCATAATCCTTGTTCGGCACTGGTCTGTGTGGGCGGCACGGTCCACAAATCAAATTCACTGTTGGTGGAGGGGCAGGACTCGGGCGTGGATCAAGGACATGTTTTAAGAAAAGATATCCTGGGTCTTCGATGTGCGTCGTCGCTGGGTCGGTCGTCGACTCCGGTGCGTGGTCTCGGTGCAGTTTCTTTATTCCCTACGGTGTTGTGCTTGGGCCACCAAGACGCCTCCCGCTTCTTTGGCCCGCCGTTTCAAGGATTCTTTGGGTGCCGTACCCCCCAAGACATCACCGGCCACTTGCAGTCCACTGCGTACCGCTTGTTTGCTGATTGCTTTCACCCCACGCGTCACCAAGGGCAGGAACGTTTTGACGATGCTGCCGAGTATGTTCCCCAGTCCATGTCCTCGTTGTATGCGTGCACCGCTAAAGACCGGATAGCCACCCCCGGCCTGTTGGGCACAATAGTCCATATAGCTGCGTGCATCGCACTCGTAAGGTACTTTCATTATGCAAAGTGGGGAGGACGTGCTTGTCGAAAATGAAGTGTCAGCACCACTTTTACTCGTTCGAATGCCACCGGTCGTCCCGTGTCATCTCTTATATCCACCGTGATCGTGTTGATGTCGGTTTGTCGTACGGGCAGGTAGAGCATGTGGGTGAAACTGTGGGTGACTTGATCTCCATACGTCTTTTTAATGGGGACCACCCGTAACAGAGGTGTTTTGATATCGCCCACGATGTGGTTGTCGACTACGTCCGAGTAGACGTAGAGTCCGTACATACCCGACTTCATATCCATCGGGATCTCGCCTTGGTGGGCGGTGGGACCAGCGAACGTCTGTAGATCGAAACCCAGCATTTGCTGTAGGACAGGACTCAGTACGACACTCGCGTTGCCGGTGACGATAAGCTGTGCCTTGTCGTTGTGTGCGTTGTAATCGAAGTCCACGTGATTCTTGAAGGGAAAGGATTTGATGGGTTTTGAAGTATTCGTGACCTCCCGTAGAGCCTTATAATGCAACAGTCTTGTCAGCCCACCCATGAACTCCTTGGGGGTATCGTATTGGCCTTCGGGCAGGGTGAGTCGGGTGTTTTTGTCTTCGTAGGTCACCTCGTACCACACTTCATTGGCTCGCACGTTGTACCATGAGTAAGGGTACTGAATATCCACCAGTCCACATTCCCACCGGCCAGGTAAATGTAACGGTTGTGGTAATTGAGTCACATACTTGGCCACGGTGTTGTCAGGAAACACATCCAGCGAACTGTTACTGGGTAGGGTGAGGTAAAACATGGCGACTGAGCTGTCCTGCTGCTGCCGTTGGTTTTAATAGGTGTTCCAGGCCTTGGGCGGTTGTGTCCGGCGTCGTGTTCGTCGCGTTGACTTGCTACGTGTCACGGCTCTGGAGATGTGGGGTGTCCTGATCGAGGGTGGGATTTTAAAGGCCTGAAAAGAAGGTGCCCGTTGTTGTAGTGGTGTTTTGGGGGGTGACTCCGGTTCCCATTCGGCTTCCCAAGGTTGTGGAATCTGTCGTGGTGCACGACTCGGTGAGTCAAGCTGCATAAAGGCCCAGCGGTGGGGGTTCCCCACCAATTCCTGTGGTACATGCATGTCTTTCAAGCCTTGAGCGAAGACCTCCCATCCTCGAGGATCCGTGTGCGACCTGCGTTGACGCATCAGGTCATTCACTAAATCCGTCATGTGGGTCCCTGGGACCACCTGATTCTGTACCAGTAGTTCGCCTTTATCATTCCAAGTCATGTTAGGATTCTGTTTCATCCGTTGTAATACCAGGCCAGGTTGTTTCTTGAACGATGCAGGTACACTCTTCAGCACTTCCTCTTCCACCCACTGTGGGGCTGTGGGTGCTACCCCTGGTAATGGCGCCTGTTGGAGCGGTGCTGTGGTCGGCGGTGTGTCACGTGGTGGTGGTGGTGGTGGTGGGGTAGAGAGGGTTTTGTATTGGTCCATGAACGTCATGTACCGTTGAAGCGTCTCATTGTACCGTTGTACTTTCTCACTGTCGCTTAACCCCGGTCTCTGTAAGATCTGTTGCATCTCTGCATCGAGGGTGTTTATGGTCTTCACCGTAGGTGGGACAGGGTAGGGCGATTGGAGGTTTTGAAGGAACCGTGGTTCTACGAGGACCATTTTTTTCGTGTGGTTCATTGTCGGCCGAAGAGTCCATCCAATACTGGACCCAACACGGAAGCGGCCAACGGTGCTAAGATGGCCCCGAGAAAGCCGCCTTTCTGTAACGCCTTTTTCTTTTGTGTTTGAGGGACCCGCTTCTGGACTAGGGTTCGGAGACCTGTCTTATGCTTGGCGAACTTGGTCTTCTGAGCCGGAGTCAGTGGTACGTTGCCTTTTAACAGGTTGTACCCGATCTCGCACAGACAGTGTACAAGGTCAGGGTCCGCACCGCGTACAATGGTTCGGACCAACTCGGGTGGGGCCGTCTTCAATACACGGAGCGTCGGGGCGTGCTTCCGTACTCGCGCAGACATCATGTACAACTAATGCCAGAACCCACAACTCTGCCCTTTTTATCCACCTCAGAGAACAGAGACAAAGTCAACCATGCTGTGGTATTCATTCTTTTTATTATCCCCATCATCAAACACACACTCCAGCTGGGGGAGCCACTGTGGGTGTGTTTACATTATTTTTGCAAGTACACGTGGTGGGCCTCTCCGGGAAAGATGCCGGTCCGTAGTCGAAGGTGGTTGGGGGTGGCTTGCTTGAGGTCGAAGAGCATATACCCGTGCTGAGGGGTTATGGCATCTTTAAAGGCTCCAACGCAAACGGTGTGCGGCCGGGATACATCTGTCTCGCCAGGTGCAGCAGTTGAGTGGTATCTCTCGGGTTTTTGAAGACCACCAGGTAGTGGGCATTTAAGCTGATGTTCCGATGTTCTTTGTTTTTACTGAACAGATTCTGCACACTGTAGATGATGCTGAGCCGTCGATGGTGGCTGCCTTTGGTAAAGAGTTGGGTGACCCGCGCATCCGTCTCCACCATGAGATCATCCAGAACCACCAAGGTGTCGGGTTCCAAATCGGCCAGGTTGGGTAGGGCTTCCACGAACGTGATGTGGGGCGTTGCTGCATACGCTTCCTGCCATTCTCCGTAACACCACACGACTCGGGCAATGGGTGGGGTGATCATGCTGTCGGCGTGTTGAAGGAGCTTCATGACGAAGTGCGTTTTGCCGGATCCCGTCGGTCCTGCGATGACGCAAGTGAAGGGATGCTGCCACCGAGGGTCCATGGTTCGAGCTGTATGCGCTGTCGTGGTAACCCGCTCTTGTAAATTTGGTACGAGTGAACTGGAGTGGTGGGTACAACGTCGGTCGTCGTTGTCTGTTCACTGCGAGTGATGATGGTGGTGGGTACAACGTCGGTCGTCGTTGTCTGTTCACTGTGAGGGATGAAATCCGGTGGGTCTTCAGACGTACTTGGTGTACTTGGTGTAGATGTTGAGCTTGGTGTGGAGCTCGACGTGGCTTGTACAGAGGGTGTGGTGGTGACTGGGCTCGATACGGGGTTGACTGGTGCTATCTGTAGACCGGTTTCACTGGTGGCTGGTGTTCTCAGTTGGTTAAGTAACGTGCTGACATAGGCTACGTCGTAAAACACACCTCCGTACAACACACTCAGCAGGGTTAGCAGTATCACCACAAAGCCCACTTGCGCTTTGCGCGTTTTGGGAGACGCTGTGTTCAGAGGCAGCTGCTGTTTGTCCATAGCACCGTGGTCGAACGTGGAATGAAGGATGACGGTAGTGGTGTCTGGCTTTATAGTCGTTTCACCTGGTTGGCAGCGACCCAGGAATTGAAGGAACTGGGCCAGCCTTGCCATTTGACGAAATGAAACAGTTTGCCACGTCGACGTTCCGTTTTCAAAATCTGCTCCACCGTGTAGTAGTCTTGCTGTGTTTTTACGACAGGCTGTAATTCCATCTCGTAAAACGTCCCTAGCAACGGTTCCCCTTGAAGATCTTCCAGTTCATAGACTCGCTGCTGTTGGGGTAGGCGCCGTTTAATCAGGAAGTGCTCATCGCTCCAGTTGGGCAAGTAACTTTTCTCAAATTGACCTTTGACTTTACTGATCCGTACAGGGTCTCCGACCTTGTACACCGCCTTCGTCGTTCGCTGCGATTACCTGGGGTACAAGACACGCCGGACTTGGGCTTCATTGCGTTGGGTCACGGTAATGGGGGCTCTCTCTATACTCCGATGATAGGCTCGATTGTAACCACTCACAAGTTTCGGGAGAACATCGATGTACCGCCTTGTATTCTTATAGGTGAAATATTTATACATGCGGCCTTTGAATGTCCTGTTGAACCTTTCCACCACGGAAGCCTTGGTCTCGTTGTACGTATGGAAGAAAAACACCTTCTGGCTTTCAGAAACTGTTGGAACGGTCTGTTGAGGAATTCCGTGCCTTCGTCGGTTTGCAAATACAAAGGTTTGCGCCCGGTCTTGAAGATGTCTTTGAACGCCGCTATGAGATTCGCCCCCGTTTTCGTCCGGATGGGTACCACCCACGCATACTTCGATAGGATATCGATGCACGTCAAGATATACCGATTCCCATCGTTGTGTTTGGCAAAGGCGCTCATATCGACCAAATCCGCTTGCCACTGGGCATCTATTCCTCCCACGATGACCCGGTTCCGTAGAAAATGGCGACGGACAGATCGATGTAAGGTATAGGTGTCTTGTTTTCTTAACCAATCTCGGACTTGGGCACGTTGTATCCCCTGGGGTTTGGCCGCTCGATAGAGAGCCGACAATGCACTATAGGCCGCCGGACTGTCGGGACTGTAGTATAAGTTATCCAACACCTTCTCCCAGCGCTTCATGGTGACAAATGATGATGGACCCTGGCTCTATCGTTTATTTATAACGGGTATATCTTGGGCCGGAGTTTCTTTCTGATTTTCTTCGTTGGTTCCACAGTGTCCATGGTAAATGACCAGTCCAACTCGTCTGATGACCGCTTGATAAGCACTTGATCCACATCTACCACGGCATCGCCCAATGCAGACCATAGATCAGGGTGAAGGGTAAAATGCACTGTACTCCCATCTAGCCGAGCCAATTGAGCAAAGAAAGGGCCGCGTCGGATGTACACATCGTGACACAAGTGGATGAGGTCGCCGTCCAGTTCACCAGACAGCACCCGTTTGAATTTGGTCCAGCCCTCTCGGGACAGACGAATGTGAGCCGGGCACGGTTGTGTAAGATCCGCATCACAGATGTCTCCCACCTCCTCCATGATATCGACCGTATCCGCATAAACGTGCAGGAAAACCTCGGGGGTCAAGCTGAGATACGCCCGTATTATATGCTCCGTCATGGTCAGTACGTGAATGGTACCAGATTTGACTGTCTCTCGTATTTATAGGGAGAACCCCGTGAGATCAAAGGATTGGGTGGTCATGTCACTGGGCTGACTGAGTCTAGCCGGATAATCAATGGCATCGTCGTCTGGTTCATGACTAGACATTTGTTCATTGGGTTCTGCCGCTGCTTCTCTCAGGGCACGAGCCCACTCCAACTCGTCTGATGACCGCTCGTCCGGTGTAAACAGCTGGTCCACGATGGGCACCACTTTCTCGAAGGCTGTCCACAGATCGGGGTCTAGGGTGAAGCCTCGCGTAGGTTCTTGGTAGCGGCCCAGGCGTGGGAAGAAGGGTCCACGGTGTACGTAGATGGCATTGTCTATGTGGATGAGGTGTCCGTCGAGCTCGCCGCTCAACACCTGTTTAAATTTGGTCCAGCCGTCACGGTGTAGCGTAACCGTTTTCGATACGCGACCAGCAAACATCTCCACGGCCTTCCACGAGGGTGACTTTATCTTCATAGACGTGTAACCACACCCGGGGTGTAAGGGGAAGGATGGCTCGTAGGACTGGTGACATGCTTGATCCAATGACGAACGGTGAATGACACACACTGTGTCTGACCCTCGTATTTATAGTCAGGTGCCACTGTCAATGCCACAGCGCCAGGGTCAATAAGGCACAGACCATGACTAGGCCAACCAGCCGTCGCTGGTTCCGGCGTGAGCGCTCGTGGTCCATAGCCCGAGCATCAAGGATGGCTGTCATAGTCCAGTAGTGGTGAGTGATGGCACACCTCTCCATCGAGTGCACTCTGTCGAGGACCGCTTCTGTGAACTCGTTCAGGATCTGGCGTCGCCCCTCGTTGTCGTCGCCATCTGCAAACATGGACCGGACCACTGCTCGGTAACCCGTGAGTGAATTAACCACGGTGGCATGCTGTAAAATGCGAGTCGCATAGGGCTGGATCTTCGTCATGGCTCTGCAACCGTAGAAATGAAGGTGTGGGATCCAGAGGGACGTGTTTTATAGACCATGTCACACATGCGCGCCTAGATGTAGCTCTACGGGTGTAGTCCGTGATACGTACTATTCTGATGGGTTAGTCCAAAAAAGAGAGCAACAACAACACAGATTACAGATCAATCCTTTTATTATGCGTGAACATCATAGGAATGCATGTACTGACCTGTCTGTGGGGGTTTTCCACAATGTCGTTCACCTTCGTGTCTTTTCGGGTACGTCCGTGTCTTTTCGGTAAAGTCCGTGTCTTTTCGGTAAAATCCGTGTCTTTTCGGTAAAGTCCGTGTCTTTTCGGTAACGTCCGTGTCTTTTCGGTAACGTCCGTATCTTTTCGGATATATAGGAGGGTCTTGAGGGGGCGACTGTATGTGACGTGTTGTATGTGTTTTTCTCGGCGACGTCCGTGTCTATCATCCGGGCACTTCACGTCTGCGCCTGCATTGGATCAGGCTGGTCAGGTCAAGCAGGCCAATGAATGCAGCATTGCCCTAAACATTCCCACTTTTATACACCTACATAGACGAAGAGACACGGAGGTTACCGAAGATGTCACGGCTCGGCCCTCGACTTGGGGATAGTTGAACTGAGTGTGCTAAAAATAGATCACCAGCTAGCGTGCTATAAAAGGGAAGCGGCCTTGCCGTTTCATCAGACACTCTGTCAACCACCAAGATGTTCACTTGCACAACTTGCCAGAAGCAGTTTACTCGTCTGCACGACTTGCGCCGCCACGAGGCCTCCACCCACAACGATGCACGGTATACTTGTATAACCTGCGCAAGGTCATTTAATCGGGAGGATCATTTACTGCGCCACGAGCGCTCATTCCACGAGGGCGCGACGGAACAATGTAAGGATTGTGGTCAACTCTTCAAACGACGCAGTCAGTTAAGACGGCATTAGCGTTTGATTCATGTCCCGTCTCTACGGTTTGGGCGACAACTTCCTACTGAGGAGGAGCCGCGGAAGGTCAGACCCAGTGAAGATAAGCCCGGGGAGACGAACGCCACTGGTGATGCGATGACGGAGAGCCCGCCTATACCTACAGTTCAGAAGAGCCTGGATTTCCAGCCGGACCCCACCGTTACGGTTTCGAGTCATACGCCTGACAACATCGAACATTTTCTGGACGAGCCCATAAATGTTCCTAGCGATCTCTTACAGGACAACCATCCAGTGAGTGACACCGATCGGCGCCATTGGTCCATGACACGGCACTGTCTCCACCGTCATCGCCCTATTCAAGATATCTACAATTTCCCACTCACCAACCTCACCCGTCTACGCAGCTACGTGGAAACCATCTTCAATGACCAAACTACGGCCTTCAAATTGAATCTGGCGTTTGGTTATGTGCTGCAGCATAAGGAGACAGGCCAAGTCCGATACTTTTACCCGAGCAGTAACATCCGGGTCTTTGACCAACCGTTTACCATCATTAACCGGAGGTCACTAGAGATGATGCTGGACCAAGTGGAACAATTGGATGTCTTGGGATGGGCCCAGCAACAATGACCCAACACCAAGTGGACAGTGAAGAGGGTGACCAATGTTACGTTTTTCCTTACCAAGCTGATCCACCACCGCCATCGGTTGAATGCGTCACTCGTGCACTGATGAATACCATAACATGCCGTACATACTCTCTATGTCTACATGCTGATCGTTGACTTGAGCTCAGCAAACACTTGTACCTAATGTGACGGTGCGTTAAATAATAAAACATGGTGTTTGATATTTCAATTTGTTTTGCTGTGAACATACTAAACATACCCAGGGCGGCTCCCCCAGCCTGGGTATGATGTAACATTGGGGCTAATAAACTGTATGAACATTGCTGAACTTGTTGTTATTCACGACAACCGCTATGCGATTGTATAATACAGAACATATATTGTACAATACAGGACATATATGGTACAATCCAGGACAGATATGGTATAATACAGCACAGATTTGGTATAATACAGGACATATACTGTATAATACAGGACATATATGGTACAATACAGGACAGATATGGTATAATACAGCACAGATTTGGTATAATACAGGACATATACTGTATAATACAGTAATCCGGGCCAGGGTGCGGGCCGGGAAAGTTGGAGGTAGTGTTTGAGCATTCTGAAAAACCGGAAGTGACGTCACACACTTGCGCAGACCCACCAAACCACGTGAATGTTAGTCCAGGTGGATGCTCCCCCAGATATGATTCACATTGATACCTCACTCGACACAATAGGCCCATTAGGGACCCATAGACCACAAAAACGTCTATTTCCATACCCTTTGGCTACCGCGCATGCGCAGAATGACCCTATTTCTACCCCACATCCACGCCATCAGATGCTCCATTACATAGGCTTCACATTGATACCTCACACGACCCATTCGAACCGTGAATAGCCCATCTCTAACCCAAACACACCCACACACACCCCCAAAAATGCCTGCTGTCTATACTACGGCCAGGCTGCGCATGCGCAGACTATTGACAACGTACAAACCATTAGTGTAGTCAAGTGCTCCTGCATGAGAGCTTCAAAATAAGACCTTACGACACCATTGGACCACCAGGGACTCACCTAGACTCAAACACGTCCACCCAGTATGGATTTATACATACATTGGGCTTATACCCCAGTATATGGGTCTATATGGGGCTATAGACAGACCTCGAACTTTTTTCAAAAATTTCACCGTTTCGTGCCGGGACACTTCCTATCATGTTTGTCTTGACGAGACCAAGAAAACAAATCCAAACAACCATACCGCAAATGTCTAGAAATAGGTTTACCAGTGGGACAAACATTGGTCCTATACCCCTAGTATGGGACTATATGGGTCTCCCTGAACTTTTTCCAAAAATTTCAACGATTCGCTCCGCGACACTTCCTATCATGTTTGTCTTGACGAGACTAAGAAAACGAGACCCCACAACCTATACCGCAAATGTCGAGAAGTAGGTTTCCCAGGATGGTCCTATACCATACCCCATATAGGCATTTTCCCGTAATTTAGGATAAAGTCCGTGTTCCGCATTTTTTCAGGAAAATTTTTACATACACCCACCCTGGAACTAGGGGGAGATAACTCTATTGATAGGCAAGCCCCGTTAAGCCCGGCGACCTATATACCCCCCATACCCCATATAGGCATTTTCCCGGATTTTTCGATAAAGTCCGTGTTCCGTTTTTTTTTTCAGGAATTTTTTTACATGCACCCACCCATGACTGGATGCGTCTTCACATAGGCTTCACATTGATACCTCATACAACTCCATCGGCCCATTAGGGGCTCCCCTAGATCCCAAAACGTCTATTTCCATACCCTTTTCCCACAATTCCCTGTCTGCGCATGCGCAGAATGGTGACAACGCCCGAGCCGCTAGTCCAGTCAGATGCCCCTTCATGAATGCTTCACATTGATACCTCATATGACCCCATTGGACCATTTGTGGCGCCCCTAGCTCCAAAACGTCTATTTTCATACCCTTTGGCCACCGCGCATGCGCAGAATGCCAATATTTCAATTCCACACCCAGCCCATCAGATGCCCCTGGACGAATGCTTCACTTTGATACCTCACTCGACCCAATCGGTCCACTAGGGACCCACCTAGGTCACAAAACGTCTATTTAGGTATTCCCCGTATACATTAACATTGGAAGTCAACCCATGGGACTACTTTCTGTCCGCGGAAGCTTTCTCCCGCGACCGCATCACCACCAGACCGCTTCACCGCGGAAGAATTCGAGGTCAAAGGTTGCCGGAACTATAGCCTAGATAGGTCAGTACATGCCTTGATCACATGATTGTCACGTGATCAAGTTCCGCCCCAGTGCGTCCCTGTGACGTCATTACATCCGGGTGAAATGAGAGGGGATCCATGTTTTGTCTACTACTTATTATATTGCATTTGTCGTCGGAGCTTGTAAATGGGACCAGTTCCCGTAGGTCATCCTCATGAAATAAATAAAATAAATAAATAAATGTTGGTCCCAATGGGAAACCCACTCATGGACATTTGCGGTATCAGTTGTGGCACCTTGTTTTCTTTGCCTCGAGCTGTAGAACACGATGGGAGTTATCTCGAGGCCATGCGTTGACTTTGGTTGAAAAGTGCTGATGACGCATGCGCAGTAGGCAGAGAGATCGAGGTGGACGTTTTGGGGTCGAGGGGAACCCATAGTGGACCGATTGAGTCGTGTGAGGTATCAGTTCGAGCTGAATGGGTGTGGGGTGGAAATATCGAATATATGCGCATGCACAGTAGAAAAAGGGTATTTGAATGGACGTTTTGGGGTCGAGATGGACCAATATAGTGGTCCGATTGGGCCGTGTGAGGTGTCCTCGTGAAGCATCCATGGGGGACCATCCGACTGGACTAATGTGTCGTCCATTTTCAACATTTTGCGCATGCTCAAACGGAATTGTTGGTAAAGAGCACTAGAATTGGACCTATAGTGGTCCGAATGGGTCGTGTGGGGTATCAGTCTGAAGCTCTCATGGGGCTGCGTCGAACTGGACTGATGTGGAGTAAAAGTATCGCAATGGTGCGCATGCACAGGCAGGG
This sequence comes from Hanleya hanleyi, assembly GCA_036873755.1. Taxonomy (NCBI): domain Eukaryota; kingdom Metazoa; phylum Mollusca; class Polyplacophora; order Lepidopleurida; family Hanleyidae; genus Hanleya; species Hanleya hanleyi. The sequence continues at coordinate 27,758 of JAVTVY010005295.1, forward strand.
AATTGTGGGAAAAGGGCATTGGAATGGACGTTTTGGGGTCGAGGTGGGCCCATAGTACTGTGTCGGGGAGTGTATTCATGTGAAGCGCTTCTCCAGGCCGATGAAGTCATGGGTGGGTGCATGTTTGCACAGAACAAAAAAAACCGGACTTTACACCTGGTGAGTCATAGAAATGGGAATGTTGTTGCTGTTGAGATAGCGTAGTCTCTCGATTTCGAAAACAATCAAGGGAAGTAATCCAGTTGCCACTTAGTAGTAGGGAAGGCAGAAACCCAGTATATTTACCCTGTGACCTTTGTGGTGAGTTTTACAGTAACTCCTTAACGCCTTATCCTAACGCCTTAACCGTATCCTAACGCCTTAACGCCTACGGTAACGCCTTAACGCCCTAGCATACCAGTGTTTTATCTTTTGCTATTATATAATACTAACGTATGGTTGTATATATCAATCCATTCACACCAGGGAATAAAACATGGTGGTCCCCGATGATGTCATCGCTCTACACCGGGACATTGTACAGGGTGTTTAGCTGGGAAAACCCCTGTTTTGTAGGTCATCGCTCTATATATCAGGGTAAAATTTTCGGGAATTTTCTGGGAAAAACCCAGTTCTATTTAAAGATCACTTGTGAGTAGTAGAGAAAGGGAAGTTTCGGAGGTGCAATGGAGTGCGTTTGGGGGAGATAAGGGTCTTGTATCAACCGGCTACCTGGTAGAGTTACCTGTGTGTGGAGGACACTGGGTGGGTGGGTGGGTGAGTGGGTGAGTGTGATTGAGTGAGTGGCTATATAAGGTCGTTTGTAAACCATTAGCCTATCTGTAACCACCCCTTGCGTCTTAACGCCATGAAGTAGACGGCTGAGAGAAAGAAAGATCAACATGTTCACAAGTTTCCATATAGTTTATTCTCCCCTCCATCACACCATATCCAAGCTAGGGGAGCCACGTTGGATATGTTTGCAATTCTCGTAGGCTCTTGTCCAATCAGAAGCCGCCATTTCGCAAAGTTCAATTTTCGACCAGGGTTGATTTTGGCCTAAGAGTTTAGGGCAGTTCAGGATACTGGAGTTGCGAGTTCTTACTTCTCCCATTGATAGGTAGGGAAGGGAGATGGAAGGGCTTCTAGACACTGGGATCAATCTCCATCGGCTCTTTAATTCGGGGCGGCGGATCAACCACAGTGGGTTCTTCAATTCGAAGATGCATCTCCATGGGAACTGAAATATCCGGTCTCGAGATTGGCGAGCGTGATCCGTGTATGACACTTTGGTGACGTCTCAATTGGCTGGGATGCTTAAAGACTATATCACATTCTGCACGTGTGTGACGACGTAAACTGTCCAAGCGATGAAAGAGCTTCGAGCAAGTCGTACACCTGAACATCGTTCTAGAGTATCTGCTGAATGGAACGTCAACTGTGCACGTCTTTAGAATACGCTTGCTTTTATGGACAGTAACGCCCAGCTTAGCGCTTCAACGCCCTGGTAAAATAGCTGAAATGCTCTGATTTTCTAGATATTCCATGGAATTGCCACTAATTCATCGAAATGCAGTGACGCCCGTCAATCCCAGTCGCTACGCCTTAACGCCTGTCTCAACGCCTTAACGCCCTATCTTTACGCCTTAGCGTTTGTCCCAACGCCTTAACGCCATATCTCAACGCCTTATCACCAGTCCAGTTGGACGCTACCCCATGGGAGCTTCCAACTGATACCCCACACGACCCATTCGGACCACTATGGGTCCACCTCGATCATAAAACGTTAATTCCAGCGCGCTTATCCCACAATTTCTTGTCCAGTCGGATGGTCCCCCACGAATGCTTTACGATGACACCTCACTCGGCCTAATCGGACCACTATTGGTCCACTCCAACCCCAAAACGTCGATTCAAATACGCCTTTTCTACTGCGCATGCGCAGATATTCCCACCTCGCACTCATCCAGTTGAACGCCACCCCCCCCACGAATGCTTCAAACTGATACCTCACACGACCCAATTGGACCAAAATTAGTCCCCCTCGACCCCAAAAAGTCCACCTCGATCTGCCTGCCTACTGCGGATGTGTCATCAGCACTTTTCAACAGAATTCAACGCATGGCCTCGAGATCCCTCCCATCCTGTTCTACAGCTCGAGATGAAGAAAACAAGGTCCCACATCCCATGGTAAAATCCACAGAAAAATGAAAGTTCGTGTGATACACGGGTAGAGCATTCCCCCAAATTTATGTATAATACATAATTTGATGTATGACCCTTAAAGCAATACGAACTTAGGAATGATAGCAAGGCTACCAAAGAGCTTATCTGACCATATGAATACAGCACCTGTAACTAGTACCATAACATGAAATCAAAGTATATTTGCCATTGAATTAGGTAATTAAGACCAAAATGGCATATATCCGGCAATGTTCTTCATGGCACCAGCTACCAAGTGTCACATTTTGTCATTGTATGATTTTTGTTCAATTTAAATGAAGAATGATCATGTTACTTTTTCTCTGTGTTTGAATAAGGGAGTTGAAAGTGAACTTCCTGTGGTTGAATAACTAGGGGAATTACCATAACATGAAATTGTAGTATGTGTGGGTGGGTGGGTGAGTGAGTGAGTGGGTGAGTGTGATTGAGTGAGTGGCTATAGAAGGTCGTTTGTAAACCATTAGCCTATCTGTAACCACCCCTTGCGTCTTAACGCCATGAAGTAGACGGCTGAGAGAAAGAAAGATCAACATGTTCACAAGTTTTCATATAGTTTATTCTCCCCTGCATCACACCATATCCAAGCTAGGGGAGCCACGTTGGATATGTTTGCAATTCTCGTAGGCTCTTGTCTAATCAGAAGCCGCCATTTCGCAAAGTTCAATTTTCGGCCAGGGTTGATTTTGGCCTAAGCGTTTAAAGCAGTTCAGGATACTGGAGTTGCGAGTTCTTACTTCTCCCATTGATAGGTAGGGAAGGGAGATGGAAGGGCTTCTAGACACTGGGATCAATCTCCATCGGCTCTTTAATTCGGGGCGGCGGATCAACCACAGTGGGTTCTTCAATTCGAAGATGCATCTCCATGGGAACTGAAATATCCGGTCTCGAGATTGGCGAGCGTGATCCGTGTATGACACTTTGGTGACGTCTCAATTGGCTGGGATGCTTAAAGACTATATCACATTCTGCACGTGTGTGACGACGTAAACTGTCCAAGCGATGAAAGAGCTTCGAGCAAGTCGTACACCTGAACATCGTTCTAGAGTATCTGCTGAATGGAACGTCAACTGTGCACGTCTTTAGAATACGCTTGCTTTTATGGACAGTAACGCCCAGCTTAGCGCTTCAACGCCCTGGTAAAATAGCTGAAATGCTCTGATTTTCTAGATATTCCATGGAATTGCCACTAATTCATCGAAATGCAGTGACGCCCGTCAATCCCAGTCGTTACGCCTTAACGGCCGTCTCAACCCCTTAACGCCCTATCTCAACGCCTTATCACCAGTCCAGTTGGACGCTACCCCATGGGAGCTTCCAACTGATACCCCACACGACCCATTCGGACCACTATGGGTCCACCTCGATCATAAAACGTTAATTCCAGCGCGCTTATCCCACAATTTCTTGTCCAGTCGGATGGTCCCCCACGAATGCTTTACGATGACACCTCACTCGGCCTAATCGGACCACTATTGGTCCACTCCAACCCCAAAACGTCGATTCAAATACGCCTTTTCTACTGCGCATGCGCAGATATTCCCACCTCGCACTCATCCAGTTGAACGCCACCCCCCCCACGAATGCTTCAAACTGATACCTCACACGACCCAATTGGACCAAAATTAGTCCCCCTCGACCCCAAAAAGTCCACCTCGATCTGCCTGCCTACTGCGGATGTGTCATCAGCACTTTTCAACAGAATTCAACGCATGGCCTCGAGATGAAGAAAACAAGGTCCCACATCCCATGGTAAAATCCACAGAAAAATGAAAGTTCGTGTGAAACACGGGTAGAGCATTCCCCCAAATTTATGTATAATACATAATTTGATGTATGGCCCTTAAAGCAATACGAACTTAGGAATGATAGCAAGGCTACCAAAGAGCTCATCTGACCATATGAATACAGCACCTGTAACTATTACCATAACATGAAATCAAGTATATTTGCCATTGAATTAGGTAATTAAGACCAAAATGGCATATATCCGGCAATGTTCTTCATGGCACCAGCTACCAAGTGTCACATTTTGTCATTGTATGATTTTTGTTCAATTTGAATGAAGAATGATCATGTTACTTTTTCTCTGTGTTTGAATAAGGGACTTGAAAGTGAACTTCCTGTGGTTGAATAACTAGGGGAATTACCATAACATGAAATTGTAGTTGGTGTGGGTGGGTGGGTGAGTGAGTGAGTGAGTGAGTGTGATTGAGTGAGTGGCTATATAAGGTCGTTTGTAAACCATTAGCCTATCTGTAACCACCCCTTGCGTCTTAACGTCATGAAGTAGACGGCTGAGAGAAAGAAAGATCAACATGTTCACAAGTTTTCATATAGTTTATTCTCCCCTCCATCACACCATATCCAAGCTAGGGGAGCCACGTTGGATATGTTTGCAATTCTCGTAGGCTCTTGTCCAATCAGAAGCCGCCATTTCGCAAAGTTCAGTTTTCGGCCAGGGTTGATTTTGGCCTAAGCGTTTAAAGCAGTTCAGGATACTGGAGTTGCGAGTTCTTACTTCTCCCATTGATAGGTAGGGAAGGGAGATGGAAGGGCTTCTAGACACTGGGATCAATCTCCATCGGCTCTTTAATTCGGGACGGCGGATCAACCACAGTGGGTTCTTCAATTCGAAGATGCATCTCCGTGGGAACTGAAATATCCGGTCTCGAGATTGGCGAGCGTGATCCGTGTATGACACTTTGGTGACGTCTCAATTGGCTGGGATGCTTAAAGACTATATCACATTCTGCACGTGTGTGACGACGTAAACTGTCCAAGCGATGAAAGAGCTTCGAGCAAGTCGTACACCTGAACATCGTTCTAGAGTATCTGCTGAATGGAACGTCAACTGTGCACGTCTTTAGAATACGCTTGCTTTTATGGACAGTAACGCCCAGCTTAGCGCTTCAACGCCCTGGTAAAATAGCTGAAATGCTCTGATTTTCTAGATATTCCATGGAATTGCCACTAATTCATCGAAATGCAGTGACGCCCGTCAATCCCAGTCGTTACGCCTTAACGCCCGTCTCAACGCCTTAACGCCCTATCTCAACGCCTTATCACCAGTCCAGTTGGACGCTACCCCATGGGAGCTTCCAACTGATACCCCACACGACCCATTCGGACCACTATGGGTCCACCTCGATCATAAAACGTTAATTCCAGCGCGCTTATCCCACAATTTCTTGTCCAGTCGGATGGTCCCCCACGAATGCTTTACGATGACACCTCACTCGGCCTAATCGGACCACTATTGGTCCACTCCAACCCCAAAACGTCGATTCAAATACGCCTTTTCTACTGCGCATGCGCAGATATTCCCACCTCGCACTCATCCAGTTGAACGCCCCCCCCCCCCAACCCCCCACGAATGCTTCAAACTGATACCTCACACGACCCAATTGGACCAAAATTAGTCCCCCTCGACCCCCAAAAGTCCACCTCGATCTGCCTGCCTACTGCGGATGTGTCATCAGCACTTTTCAACAGAATTCAACGCATGGCCTCGAGATCCCTCCCATCCTGTTCTACAGCTCGAGATGAAGAAAACAAGGTCCCACATCCCATGGTAAAAAATCCACAGAAAAATGAAAGTTCGTGTGAAACACGGGTAGAGCATTCCCCCAAATTTATGTATAATACATAATTTGATGTATGACTCTTAAAGCAATACGAACTTAGGAATGATAGCAAGGCTACCAAAGAGCTCATCTGACCATATGAATACAGCACCTGTAACTATTACCATAACATGAAATCAAAGTATATTTGCCATTGAATTAGATAATTAAGACCAAAATGGCATATATCTGGCAATGTTCTTCATGGCACCAGCTACCAAGTGTCACATTTTGTCATTGTATGATTTTTGTTCAATTTGAATGAAGAATGATCATGTTACTTTTTCTCTGTGTTTGAATAAGGGACTTGAAAGTGAACTTCCTGTGGTTGAATAACTAGGGGAATTACCATAACATGAAATTGTAGTATGTTAGCTTAGTTATCTAATTAAATATATCTGAATGCAAAACCTTTTGAATATCCCCCTCCCAACATTCTGAATAAAGCATATGGAACAAGTATTTATAGAGATACCACTCTTAACATTTGGACGCTGGTGACGACAGGGACAGAGCTAAAAAATCACTTTACTTCATTGCAGTTAAGTAAGCATTGAAGCAAACTTGATTTATCACTCACGGTAATACCTCTAATTCAATCCCCCTATCAAAATTCAATCATCCCCAATTTTGCGGATAAAATTCATTGAAATGACAAAGAATTTTCGGATTATCTGTATGATTTTGGGCCTTTCTGTCAACATGTTTACCCAGCGAGCCGCCTTTAAACAGATTTCGTATACTATTTCCGAGTAACATAAGTAATATACTTATAAATCGTGTAAAAGTAATATTTAAATAATGCGGCTATAATTCTGCTGGAACACGTACAATGATCTCAATGAACACTCATTTTCAATAGATTTCTGTCAACTCTGTTCAGAGTCGCTGCCAAGCGAACATGTAAATTTCGGACAGATATCAACAAAGTAGTCTGTGACATCACGGCTTGATGTCACAACCATGGCTTTCTATGAGTGAGCTAGTTAAGTTTTTAACGTCGCTTTCAACAATATTTCAGTCATATCGCGACAAACCAACCAGGCACCACCCAGCCGAGTTGTGTTCCTGTTGCTTCAAATAAGCAAATCTTTTAAGCAAATCATCCACTCTATAAGTACTGAGGACAGCACACAAGACACAGACGGGAAGCTTACATTGATACAACAAAGACAAATGTAATTACATTCCTATTACACCAGATTATCGAGTTCCTTTTGCTTCTCAGCAAAATGCATTGAAGCAACAGGAACCTGTGCCCACCCAGCACCCAACCACCTGATGGCTTTCTACGATGGGAAATTACCAATTCATATGAGAATTTGAGATCTACTGCAACAAAACTTAACAAATCTGACAGTTATTTTGCATAATATCCAGCAAAAGCAGCAATAAATATGTTCAAAAACCCTCAACTTTATGTATGTTTTAACACACTACATAAAGTTCCAGATATCCAGTTTAAGTCAATTTTGAGATTATAATTTATTCAAGATTGATGCCAATTAGTTAAGATGCTGAGCACAAGAATCTTATTAACTTAAACTTCACATACAATATAACTACCAATACTTGAGTTGAATTATTTCACAAGACTATATAACTATATAATAGTCTTTGGAGAGTCAATATTGTTCACGGTTTGTCTAGGATAGTATTGTCAGGGTGTGATAAGCAACTTGTAAGAAAGATCTAATATATTTACTCCCCTCTTTGCTGGTAGGCTGCTCAGTATGTTCAAGGACATATAGTGTGATTAATAGACTGTGAATGGATGTGTATTAACTTTATCAGTTGAAGTGAGTGCACATGTGTTATCTACAGGAGGTTTAACTGTTGTCAATATTGCTCACAGATATGACTTGACAAATGTTGATTCTCCTTTAGGTAATTATCCCAACATACACTTAAGCAGATGGAAGAAAATCAAGTTTACAATGATGGAGAAATTATAGGCTAGCCATACAGCACTAATCTATAAGGTGGTTCAAATTTGGTCCCACTTAAAAAGCATGTTGAGATGACTATTTTAATCTTTAATCTTTTAATCAAGACCACAGCAGTAGTAGAGAAAAGACCGATTGGGTCTGATTGACCTACTTATTTTTCCCCCGGGTAAAATTTAAGGGGTCTCAAGGTCATCTGGCGATCACGTGATCAAAGCATGTACTGACCTGTCTAGGCTATAGTTCCGGGACAATAGATAGCCTTTGCAGGTCAAAAATAGTTCCATGTATTCCTCCGCGGTGATGCGGTCTGGTGATGATGTGGTCTGCCTCCGCGGGCAGAAAAGTAGTCCCACGGAATGTACACCCTTGTACTTGGTCTGTGGGCTGATTTCATTGGCTCTCTCTATTTTACTATAGTGCTCTCGCATTCTAACATTGATGGGTTACATTTTGGCCCCATCCTACACCACTGATTTCAGTTTGACTGAATCTCCAGATGCATTATGAATAAAACACACAAGACAGGGTTTTTTGGTGAGATATTTTTTTTATTCAGTAACAACAACAACGTGAGAACAACCATGTGAAAATTGAAGCCCAGAACAGGGGGTGCCTTATCAAAGGCGGTTGGTACCCATACAATTATTGAACCTATATGCAACAGTTAATTCGGTGCAATATCATCAGTACTCATAGAACATATATATCAAAGGCGTTTGGTACCCATACAAATTGAATTATAGAACAGTTCCTTAGTCCAGTGGAATATTCGCAGTGTTCGTATTTATCACTCTAAATGTCAAGATAGGTTGTAGTCACACCATCGGGCAGGACTTTGCGCTTGGGGTAAAAGTATGTGAAAGCGTCCCGTTCCTGGGTATACGAGCGCATCTGGTGGTCGATGATACGGAAACCTCGGTTAGTGCCACTCGCACTGGCCTGGCTCTGGAGGACATTCAGGTACAGAGCCTTGCTGATGTTAGAGTCGCGTCGACTCACCCCCTTACAACTGAATTTGTTGTCATCACCGTCACAAAGTAAGTTTTCGAACACAGGGCGATCATGGCATCACCGCTCCACTCTAGTTTAAACAGGCCGGGTGTCCGCTTGTCGTAGGTGTAGTGGTCGCGTCGGGGTAGCCACTGGTCCCGTTCCGCCTCATATTGTGCACGTAATTCTGGTTTGACGAGTGACTCCAAGTCCGGGTTGGAAACGGCCATGTATGCTGAGTCGGTATCCATTTCTATCAATTCCCAATCGGATGGGTCGAAATACACGCCCATGAAATCGTATATGAATTCCAGCATTCGCAGTTTGGCCAGCTGGTACACCATACATCCAATTTGGAGCGGCAGGTTATAGGTGATGGTCTTTTTGGCTGACGTCACTTCGTAGGTGGTGTCGTCAATCATCTCCATGTGTCGGTATAGCGGCGAATTCACTTTTTTGCGGGCTTGTTTCGTGGTACAAATGTTCACGGTCACGTGACGGTCCTGGTTCGTTACCGTTTTTCCATATCCGCTGTTCCCAAGTAATTTCATCGTTTCCCCGATGATGGCTTTGCTGGGGTCGGCGTCTCCCTGGCGACGGGCGGTAGTCACGTCGTTCGCGAACTTCTCAAAACAAGCCTGGGGGGTGAATTCTATGACTTGGTATATTTTCGTAATTTCCAGTCCGTGCCGCATATACCACTGAAGCAGAGGGGTACCGAGCAAGATTTTTTCGCCAAACATGCTGCCGATCAACATACGCTGTGGTCGCGTTAGGTAGTCGTGTTCTTCAGCGTATGTGCGCATATGGGCTCCGATATCATCTCGACTCACCTCGGTGTTTTTGAAGATGGGTGGACATTCGCCAAACGTATCTTTCAAGTGGTCAGGGACGTGCAGATCACATTCCACGAATCCATAGAGGTCTCCCGTCTCAACAGTGCGTAGGATGTCGGTCATGGTGATAACAGTCCGATAATCCAGTATTCGGTCGTGAGCGTGTAAGAACGAGTATAACTCCGGTTGACGACGTTGCATGTGGTGGAATTCACATTCCCATAGCTGTTCATAGGCATAGCCCAGTCCACAAATGTAATCTCGATTCTGCTGTACTTCTTCACGTAAGGCGGCCGGGGTCAGTCCACGGCGCTCGTTATAGCGGCCTCCCGCGAACGAACACTCATGACCGTGCCAATAACAGCCGTGAAATTGAAACACGGTCGGTACTGTATTGATGATAGCAAATCCGTCCACGGCAAGGCGCCTATCTCCAATTCGCTTTTCCGTGTGGTTGGCTTGGTGACGGATAGTGACGCCTCGTCGCTGACTTTCCCAATCCAACCATTGTTCTGCTTGATGTTTCGTAGATCGTTGAGCTCTGAATGCTGCACCCTCAGGGGGCCACCGCGTATAATGACCGGCCGGCATGGGTTTACTCAAACACGATAGGTAGAGGGCATTGGCGTCGAATCCTATTATTTTCTCACACAATTTTTCTCCTCGGATATGGGTCAGCTGTTTCTCATGGTACCGATGGAAAATAATACTGGGGCCGCCTACGATATTTCCCTTCAAACAGTCAAACATATCGGCGTCTTTCTTATCCACGAGAGCGAAGAACGTGGGTAAATCCTGGAACAGATACCGCAGGGTCAGACCGGGGATGCTAACACAGTCTTTGAATACGTCCACACCCATATCTCGGTAGAAGGCGGACATTTTGTCGGTAGCTTCCAGAAAAGGGATGACATCCAAATTGTTGTAATAGATGAGAAAATCCCGGAGAGTTCGCATTCCTTCACGGACCCACACCTGTTGCAGTTCGGTATACAGGGTGGTAGATAATGCTTCTCCTTTGAGATCGTTGTAAAAGGCCTCCTGGGGTGGTAACTGGGTTTCGTCCAGACGCTCGAAACTCGTCATGTAGTTGTAGGGAAAGCAACTTTTCCTCTCCGCGCAGTCGTACGCTTTCACCCACTGTTCATAGCTGTAATTCGGCGCCAGGTAATTCCGTACATCTAAGAATCGGAGTGAAGTTGTGGATAGAGCGACGTGATTGTTGGTCTTCTTAATAATGAATTTCACATTCCCAGCTTTAGCGAGGTACGGGTACAAGAATTCTTTGATTAAGTTCAAATCATATCGGCCCGAGCTAAATCCAAGGACGGGTAATTGGTTCATGTATTCCAATAAACGCAGTTTCAGTTTCTGCGCATAGGGTTTCGGTGGTTTGCGTTTCTCACTTTCGTCTTCGTCATCGGTATCGTCCTCCTCCTCCTCCTCCCCATCCAATGTTGGAATACGCGCATCAAGTGCCGCTAATACATCACAGTAGATAGTCGACGCGAGATGTGCCGCACTCACTTGACTGAGAGTTTCAAGGTAGTCCATCATTCGTGTAATCAGTTCATGGGGGTCCCCGTCAGAGACGAAACACACCGGGGCCGTGTCGTAACCGGGTACGTTGGTGTGAATACTCACACTCAAAGGAATGTGATGCTGGGTCCATTGAGTTTTAGCCGATACCTTTTCCATGGGTTCTAATAGGGCTTCAAAATCATAGCACGCTCTGTATGGGAAATAACGGTGGTCCATGGGGACGTCAATACCCTCATCTGCCAGGTCTTCAAAGATGGTGGGCTTGTTGTGGAATACGCCGCCGGGGAATTTTCGTTTGGTGGTCTGGTCACAAATTTTCTCGTGCTTATTTAGGTGCCCAGAATGGTCAAACACGCGTTGGCATTTACTACAGATGTAGGACTGGGCATACCTGTTGATGTTCGTGATGTACGAGAAATGCCCGCCCGTGTCCGTTTCGTACAAATTCAATGTCATGGTTGTGTCGTATTTTCCCGGGGAACGCTGTACGAGTCGGGCGGTGAGTTGTGGGTCATCGGTGTTGTCATCATCCACGTGTTGCTCTTATTTGTATACGACAATGTTGACGTGGAATAAATTTTCCACCACATCTAGCTGCGATAACGGGACCCCGCGGAAGTGCTGTTTTTCCATGTTCTTTTCACGTAAGTAGTCTTCCCAATATTTGCTGGCAATTCGATTGCAATTTCTGGGTGGCAGTTTGTTGAGATGGATAGCCAGGCAGCGGAATAAACATTTCCGATCGGTGTAGGGCCCACTACTTCCACCGACTAAAGCGTACATGCCTTCTCTGTGTTTCAACCAGTCCGGGAGATGAATGGGAGCGCCGATAGGGTGATCGATCATTTTAGTGACGTAAAACGTAACATTGGTTATCATCTCCACTTGCCATTTTGTGTTGGGGCGTTGTTGTCGTATCCACTCCAAACTATCCAAGTTTTCTAATTTTTCCTGTACCGTGTCCAGAGAGGGTCGATGGATAATGGTGAAAGGCTGGTCAAACACCCGGGTATTATTGCTGGGATAATAATAACGGAGCTGGTCTGTCTCTTTATGGCGAAGAATGTATCCAAAAGTGAGATTTAACTTGAAGGCTGTATCTTGGTCGTTGAAGATAGCTTCCACGTAGCTACGTAAACGGATGTTTTCTTCCAACCGGAAATTATATAAGTCCAATATCGGGCGATTTCGATGAAAACAATGGTGTATGGTAACCCAGTGTCGTTGATAAATGTCCCTCACACGCTCGTCTTCAGGCAAGACTTCAACCGGAGGTACTGCTGGGTCCCCTGGAAAATCTTCTCCACGTCTCATACAGGCAGGCTGGCTGGTCAGGCAGGCAGGCAGGCTGGACAGGCTGGTCAGGTCAGGTAAGTCAGAGTGCTCCGCAGGGTAGTGCAATGAATACACCCCATCCCTAAAAATCGCCTCCTTTTATACGTTTTTCTACAAATGGTGGATGGTGGTGGTGGGTGGTGGGTTTAAGATGGCGGCTGGTGGGTGGATGGTGGTGGTGGGTGGTGGGTTTAAGATGGCGGCTGGTGGGTGGATGGTGGTGGTGGGTGGTGGGTTTAAGATGGCGGCTGGTGGGTGGATGGTGGTGGTGGGTGGTGGGTTTAAGATGGCGGCTGTGGTGGATGGTGGTGGTGGGTGGTGGGTTTAAGATGGC
>JAVTVY010005296.1:0-42121 GCA_036873755.1 Hanleya hanleyi
CATCTAGGCAGAACAATAGTCTCCTCATAAACAAAGAGTCATATGGGAAATAATAAAGAAGTCCACACCTATATAAAGGTTCCCGTGTACATCCCTGTTCATTCACCATGGATCAATACGAGAGAACCGTCGTCAAGCTAAAAGCGGCATCTATTGCAGCGATATTATTACTCTCCATCTCGCTTATCGTACTATCCGCTGTTCGTACGCCCTGTGTAAAGTACATACCCTGTAAGACATGTCCACCGTGTAATGGTCCCCCAGAAACCACCGTGTCTCCGTCCTGTGCCTATTCCAATACCCGCGTAATAACCACCATTCAGAACAGAACCCTATGCACACCTATGCAGCAAGTAGCCATTGATAAACATATTCGAGCCACTGTATGCTTATACGCCAAGACGCTGAGGGTGGATCTACGCTATTTCCTCAACGGTAAAGCTTCCATTAAAGGACTTGCCTTAACAAATACTCAGTGGACCCTCGTCAAGGACAGTACCCCTAAAATCTACATCGCGATACAGAATGTTCTAGAAAGCCAGGATGATCGTACATCGCATGGGCCATGATTCCTATAAAAGCACATCATTCGTCTCTTAGCACCAGTCGTCCAAATGGATCACTACATAATTGTTAGTAGCAAAGATTCGTTGTCCTACTTCCTAGAAAATACACCCTATAAACTTCGCGTTGCCTTGAACACGCGTCTCTGTTTAAGTGATTCCTGGGTGGTTGATTTAGCGGAAATATTTATTAACAAGCAACCGCAATGCAAATGCAATTCGTTGTTACTCGTCACTTGTAATATTTGCGGCGAATTCTTCGTAGGCGAGACCAAATTAACTCTCCTATGGACTGTAGATGTGACGAGTGTCTCCAAGAAAGCCATTACTAGGGTATATTCTACGCCACATTATCTCCCAATAGTTCAAAATAGTGTCGACTCTCTCGACATCTATATAAAGACTGAAGATAACCTACCAGCAACCCTTCTGAGTGTTCCACTTGACAAAACTATGACGAATCGTCTTTTGTATGTTCCCGACGTCAAAAAATGGATTCGTTTTTATCAGGAACAAGTCAACTCCTTGTCATACCCCACATCACAAAGCGGTAGAGGTTCTAGAATCATTCCTATTGAAACCCAAGTGTCACAGAAACGTATAAAAGTACCACCTATTACGCTAACAACGCCGTCACAACAAGCTGTTGAACAGGCCAAGTCTGAAATCCGTATAAATAAGAAGCGCACCTCATCTCCACCCAGTATTCGCCAAGGGCAGTCCCAGACCAAACGTATAAAAAAACCAACACCTCCAAAGAAACGGAAGATTCAATTTTTCTAGCTACACCATGGCGCTCCTTACTGACAAAGGTTTCCACGAAGGTCAGCTCGAGACGTTATCTCTTTTTCAGTTAACGCCTTCGCAAACAGCGGTGGAAAATCGTTATGATTGATTGAATCAGTGATTGTATCAATGCATCCGTCATTATGCGGGTGTATGATCGTGTAAATGATTGATTGAATCAGTCAAGTTACTGGATCAGTGATTTTGTGGATTATTGAATGAAAGAGTCAATGAAAGAATGATTGATTGAATCAGTGATTGAACCAGTTTTTGTGTAAATGATTGAATGAATAAGTCATTGTGTCAATGACTCCGTAATTGTGCGAATGATTGATTGAATGATCATTGATTCAGTGATTGGTTGAATCAGTGATTGAATCAGTGATTGTGTGGATGACTGAATGAATGAGTCAATGAATGGATGATTGCGTGAATGAAAGATTGAATCATTGAGTGATTGTGTCACAATCCACCAATCAGAGCTCGGCTCTCTTGTTGCTAAAAAATATCCACCAATCAGAGCACGGCTCTTGTGTTGTCTAATTATATCCACCATTCGGAGCACAGCTCTTGTGTTGTCTAAAAATATCCGCCAATCAGAGGGTAGGTCTTCTATTGTCTAAAAATAGACTCCAATTATAGCGCAGCTCTTTTATTGTCTAAAACTATCCACCAATCAGAGGGTAGCTCTTCTATCGTCTAAAAATAGTGACCAATCAACGATCAGCTTATTTTTATCCATCCACCACCGTATGCTATAAAAGCGACTACCCTTCGTGTTGCAGCTCTGGCTTCATTCATCATCGATTACTTTAAAATCGACTCCTTTACGGACGTAGATGCCTTGAATGCTTGAGCTTCAGAGCCGGGCACCTATAACAACGTTGCTGTCAATTTACGTCGAATACAACTACTCGCCGATACCATCTGTCGCTCCGTGCCCACAATTCCTCAGATTCAATGCGATGTTTGCTCTCAAACCTTCACGAATCGAGGAAACAGGCTTCGCCATCGACGCAGACACACCAGTCAACCAATCAACTGTTCCACATGTCGAAAATCCTTCACTCGCATGGATAAACTTTTAACTCATCAGCGTACCCATACGAGGAAAAGACATGTTTATGGCGCACATCATAGCAGAGTCAAGCGAATGAAAACAGACCTACCACCACATCAGACTAAATGTAACTTTTGTGGCAAACCGCTCCTCACCGAAAAACCATTCTGCCGTGAATGTTCGACTCAAGGGAGAGAATGCACTGCCTGCCATCGACCACTGCCCGAGAAATATTTCAACGCACATTCACAGCACTGTGACAGTTGCCACAGGAAACAAGTGGGTGGAGCCAGGCCAGGCACATCTGCACTGGAAGGTACCGTACACATCCATTCTATTCCTCCTTGATCTGATGATAATGTGGATGTATTACTGTTTTTTAAGAACACAGAACCAAAGCTTCGTAAGCTCATCACCGTAGACCTTGCTAAACACCGAGGCATCAAATGGTACCTTTCTTTACAAATCCGTATGGTACGATCGAACAGCGACGAGGATCCTATCTACTCTGAACCCACCTTCCGATGTCCCAATGCTCTCCTTACTAATCTATCGCAACTGGAATCTCAACTAGCCGAAGCCCTACAGAAAACTCACCATAGTTTTGAGGACTATCAACGCGATGGGAGCTCTTTGGTTAATAGATGAAAAAGGTACGTACTGAGCCAGATGGATCTGGCTCAGTACGTACCTTTTGATGGAAGCAGCTATATCCCCACACCTAAATCGTTAGCATTTTGACAGCCGTCCATCCAGCAGAAAAGAACGCCAATCGCCCTGTAGTCCGGGATGTTAGGGCATAACAGAGACTGTTTGGTTCAAATTCTTCCAAAAGCACAAAATTCGGCCATATGTCGCCCATACAATACCTTTTCGATTTTTGATGGGCGCCAAGGTAGTCGCCCCCTGGGGCCGCCATATTGGTGAAATTCATTATGGCCGCCACCCGGGTTAGACGTCAATCGTGAATAATACAACTTTTTAGTGGTTATCGGTGTCGGGAAATCTGATTCTGATCTTATTTCAACGATTTGAGGTCAAGGTCACCCTAAAGGTCATTTTGGGGTCAAATTCGTCATTTTTATTGGTTTTTAGTCGAGATATACAAACTAACTCATTTTATCGATTTTCGGGGTTGAATAACGCGAATCTGGCCATATTTTGACAATTTGAGGCAATATTGCATGTGAGGTTCACAACAGAGGACCGCACTGCGGTGGTCTAATGGTTAGAGCGTCGGCCTCGTAAGCGGTAGGTACTGGGTTCGATCCCAGGCCGGGTCATACCTAAGACTTGAAAAATGGAACTTGTTGCTCCTCGCTTACGCTCAGCATTAAGAGGATAGAACAAGGACTGGTTCGCTCGGTGTCAGTATAATGTGACTGAGTGGGGTGTCATGTCTGCCTACGGCATGATATTTCAGTGGGACAGCACTATAAAATGGCAGCATTAGATCTGCTCTGTTACAAGTAGGCCCTCCCCTCCCTTCCCTTCCCCGTCGTGATATAGCTGAAAAAATGTTGAAAGCGACGTTAAACCCTATTCACTCACTCACTCACTCACAACAGAGGTCACCCGAAACAGCGATCAACCGGAGGTCAATTATAGGAAACACCAAAAGGGCTAGAATCACAAATAATACCATAGGGCTTTGTGGCATTGGAGAATTAGATTCTGACCTTATTTTGACGATTTGAGGTCATGGTCACCTCATTTAAGAATTAAAGGTCATTAATGATGCATGAGAATGGCATATGCCATAGAAGTGTCGCTGAGAGTGGTCCAAAGCGGTTGCCATGTACTGGTGCAATCACTGAAGTCAGGGATTCCCTGCTGGAGTGAAGCGACTCCAGTAGAAACTAGCTTGCAGCAGCGCTCGCTTCACATGCTGCAAAAGCGCGACTTGGGAGGTGGGATGTTTTCCAGTGATCTGGTTGCAGTAGTCAGGATCATGCGTAAGAGCCACTAGTGTGTCGTTGGGGTCCGATATGCTTGTACAGGCTGCCCAGGCGGAGTTTTTGCCACATCCAAGAAACTGTGCACCCCGTTAAGCTGTGAAAGAGAGGTAGTGCCACGGAATTTGACGGACCAAGATCGGAACAGATGGTTTGGGCTGGAATGCCACAATACTTTTTCCTGAACCCCTAAAATACCGAAGCATGAATGGATCATTCATCAGCACACAGATCTCCAAGACTGACATGAGCGGAAAGCTCCTTCTGTGTACCCGTTTTGAGTCCGTGTTCTTCAACACTCGTTGTGACCTCACAATACTTCAACCGTGCAACACTTCCGAGGCGGACACCAGGGTCATCCTGCATCTAGCACATGCCACGGAGGAGGGTCATACAACAGCCTATGTTCGCACGATGGACAGCGATGTCCGGTCTTTGAAGACCCTCGGTCTTGGTGGACTTCGGTACTGGAAAAAAATATTGTGACATTCCAGTCCATACCATTTGTTCCGATCTCGGTCCGTCAAATCCTTGCCACTACCCCTCTTCCACAGCCTGACTGGGTGCGACCCGACTTCACAGTTTCTTGACAGCGCAAGCCAGAAGGTATAGGTACTAATAATCATTGGTATATTGTTGCTAAAGCGGTCTTTGTATTGCATTTCGAACATTTAAATACACATAGCGGCGTAGCAGCATAGTTATAGCATTTTGTCAGCAGATGTTATCTCCGAAGTATTTTAAATATAATTTGTTCCTGAATAATCTTCGTTCGATTGTTCTTAGTGGTAACTGTTGATCTTTGACCTTTGACCCCAAAATGGGGTGACCTCAAATCTTCAAAATAAGATCAGAATCGGAGAATGCCACAAACCTCTATGGTATTATTTGTGGTTCTTTTGGTGTTATACATACAATTGACCTCTGGTTCGGATGACCTCTATCGCGACTCTCAAATGAAATATAGCCCCGGATCGCCAAAATAAGGCCAGATTCGGGTTATTCAACCCTGGAAACCATTAGAATGAGGCAATTTATATATCTTGCCCCAAAACCACTGATAATGGAGAATTTGTCCCCAAAATGACCTTCAGGGTGACCTTAAAGGGCGACATATAGGCCAAATTTGGTGCTTTTGGAAGAATGTGAACCAAAAAATCCCTAACAGTACTGACTACTGAGCATTATACAGTTTACATGGATGAGTTGAATGTTGATGGCCTGACTTTTCCCATGTCGCTATCCCAGGTCGCCAAGTTCGAATCCCTGAACTCCATTATCATCAATGTTTTCGGCTATGATAGAGAAGTTTCCCCCCTGCATATTACGCAGCATCGGTTCGACACGCATGTGAATCTGCTTCTCATTACCAAGGAAGATAAGAGATATTCTTGCCTCATTAAAAACATGAGTCGTCTGTTGGGCAATCGTACAAAACACGATGGCAGACAATTCTATTGCAATTATTGCCTGCACGGATTTTCTTCAAAACGCGTGCTGGATGATCATCTTCCTCGCTGCTCTCCCAACGGATCCCAACGGATCAAACTCCCATAAATACCGGAAGAACAATGGTTATCATTCAAAAATATTAAGAAGCAACTCCACGTAGCCTTTGTCATCTTTGCTGATTTCGAGTGTTTTACGCGGAAAATACACTCTCAGTCAGGCTTCACCACGAAATATGAACAACACGAACCGTCGGGATTTTGTTATACAGTGGTTAACAGCTCACCGGCATACAGCGCTCCCGCAGTGGTGGAAACATTTTTGGATCGTCTCATAGAAGAGATGATCGCATATGCAACATCTTGGAATCGATCATTCACAGGGAGCTCACTCTAGACACAAGCTACGCATTGCCATATTTGCGAGAAAGAACTTCACAACGATCGAGTGCGCGATCGAGTGCGCGATATCGAGGGCCTGCTCGCAGCCAGTGCAATCCAAGGATAGTGAAGACAAGTTCGTCCACCTGCCCATCCCAAACAGAGGCAGATATTACTGAGAAAAGGGGTTTTCCCATATGGGTATTTGACAGATGAAAGCAAGTTTTCAGACACTCAACTCCCCACCCAAGACGCCTTCTACAACGATCTTAGAGGAGAGCCTATTTCTGACAGTGATTATGCACATGAACAATTTAATATTCAAACACTAGGTGACTACCATAACCTCTATTTGAAATCGGACGTCTTGCTGCTGGTCGTTGTCTTCGAAAACTTTAGGGACATGTGCATGAACTATTATCATCTGGATCCTGCCCATTACTACACCTCCCCAGGTCTCTCTTGGGACGCCATGTTGAAAATGACCGGCGTTCGTCTACAGCTCCTGGATGACATCGACATGTACCTGAAAAGGGTATTCGTGGAGAGATATCCATTATCTCCAACAGGTATAGCAAAGCGAAAAACCCATACCTCGTCGACTACAACCCTCTCCTACACAACAATTACATCCTCCACCTCGACGCTAATAATCTTTATCGGTGGGCCATGTCGCAGTCCTTACCTCTACGTAACTTTAGATGGTTGAATGAACAAGAAAAGAAGTCTTTCAACGTTCAATCTATCGGGTACATTTTGGAGGTGGACCTGATATATCCAGCAGCCTTACACGAGACACGTAGCGATTATCCACTTTGTCCAGAACGCATGCCAGTGATGGATGAGATGCTCTCACCATATTCCCTTAAAGTGCTAATGCAGCGAAATCGTGAATTTCATTTTTTTGTGTTTCGTAGCAAAATATAATATCTTCCTGTTTAAAGCTCTCTGTGAGAATTTTATTAACTTAAACCAGAAATCCCAAACCGTAAAATTTCATGATAAAAATGAAATTGACGATTTCGCTGCATTAGCACTTTAAGGGAATATGGTGAGAGCATCTCATCCATCACTGGCATGCGTTCTGGACAAAGTGGATAATCGCTACGTGTCTCGTGTAAGGCTGCTGAATATATCAGGTCCACCTCCAAAATGTACCCGATAGATTGGTTAGCAGATAAAGTGCGACATTTACGGTGTGTGACGTCATAAGTATGACATGCCGGTCGAAGAGCAAGCCAGCGATATGCGTAGCATATGGCGAAGACCAATCTCCATAGACTTAATTCACATTGTTGTTAATACTCTCAATATCCATCACCTTCTTCGTATGGTAACGTGCCAGGAGTGAAAGAAAGAATCCAGTCGGCCACATGTCCCTGCATGACCACTTACAATGACTTATTTACCTTAATTCGTGGGCAAGTACCGTTGGACGAATGTATGCAGTTACTGTCCGATTCACATACGAGGGAACGGGGGTTTCGTGGATTTATCAGTTATTAATATAAAACATTATCTGTCGAAGCTCACAATATATTCCAAATTCTGTCTGTGCAATTATTTGTCATCAAAAATATTTCCGTGGCATTAGAAATTATTTTAAAAATCTCCAAAGTTTGTATCGCCTGAGCAACTGCATGTTGAATCATGCCGACAACCGGGTAAGTGAAAAGATTAGTGAGCACAGAGCTTTCTCGATGCTATGCACTAACATAATTTCAGAAATACTAAAATATTAAATTGGAGTTTACATACCGAGAAAACTAACATTTCAAACATTTCAACTAATGAAGATTCAAACAACAACAAAACTCAACAAACAAGACAAAGACAACATTGAAAAACGAGTCTCTCGGGAGTATCTGAAATAAAAACGGACTTCGGCGAGAGCACTTCAGACGGGCCGCTTTAGACGACGTGATAGTTTAGAGCATATAATATTATGTTTTTAGATCTAATATAAAGTTGATTGTAATGGGAAGAAGAAAACATATATATGTGATAATCTGGGGATAATGAAGATCGATCTTCGTTATTTTCTTGGAGTTGGAAATGATTCCGTGTAATGATAATTGATACATGCATTCATGCAAGCAAACAAAATGCGGACTGGCAGATAAATTTTTATAAATATCGTACAAAACATACATAGGTAATTAATTTGATCAGAATGTGTAATAAAAATGTAACTGCTCAGTGGAATTTGAAGTCCTTTCTATGGCAATGAATTCAATTTAGCCTGGTTGCACACGGTAGGCTTCGCTCGGTCGCGGCTTCATTAGGTCCATACAAATTGATAAAGGTCAGTCTATATTCATTCACACGTATGTCTAATAATAAACAGTTTCCCTTGTCATACTCAATTTCCCGATGAACATTAAATTCAAATTTTGTATTGAACAAACCAAAAAAATTGACCACGAAGATGAGCCATGCTGAGCCAAGACTCAAGCTGACGATCGGTCATCCTTATGACGTCACGCATATATAATTTTGTAAACAAAGCCGATGAAAACGTCGCACTTTTAAGAGCACAATTGCACGCCCTTTTCCATTTGAAATAAGAACTTCTCTTTGTCCGATTTTCCTCATGGATATAGCAAATTAATCATGAAAGAATAGAGAATCAAATTATTTAATAAAAATTTCGCTGCATTAGCACTTTAAGCTGAAGGAGTTACAGCTGAAAGGTCGACCTATTGAGAAACTCATCTCAAACTTTCATGACAAAATTCAATACACCAACCACTACCGAGATTTGAAAGTTTGTCTCAGTCAAGGTATGCAGCTGACAAAGATACACCGCGTCGAGGAACACACAAGCCGCCTGGTCAGTTCAATGCTGAAAGACGTGAAGAGGACGAGTTATTCAAGCTGATGAACAAGAGGTAAGCTATTTGTAAATTACTAAGCCGATACATTACTATTTTATGTCAATTTAAATTTTAACGCTAATTGTGTTGACCCTGAATAAATAAAGCATCTTTCAATCTTCAGTGTGTTTGGAAAGACGTTGGAGAATGTTCGGAGAAGGATCAACATCGAACTGGTACATTCCAAGCAGAGATTGAAAAGAATGATCGCCAAGCCCACCTTTCACAGTTTCAAGATTTTCAACGAGGATTTGGTAGCCGTTTGAAGACCATCAAACTGAAATGGAACAGACCGATATATGTCGGTTTTGCCATTCTAGATCTATCAAAACTGTTCATGTTTGATTTTCACTACAATCACATCAAGCCAGAATATGGTTCTAAAGCCAAGTTCCTATTTTTCGACACGGATAGTTTGTGCTATGACATTCAAACCAAAAATATTTACAACGACAGTGCACAACTGATGTCCATGTTTGACACGAGCGACTACCAGCGTCCAATGCCAAAGTGTTGGGGAAGATGAAAGATGAATATGGAGGCATGCTCGTCGAGGAGTTTGTTGGTCTTCCACCGAAAATGTATAGTTTACTTTACAACAGGGAAGAGAAGAAACAATTAAGACAATCGAAAAAGTGTCCGTACAACAATGAATCAAATTAGAAGCATAGATCATCATCTCTACAGTATTATTCATCTTCCTATGTATCGATATGGTTACACTCAGAAATAACATTTATTTACATGTTACGTATTAGAATAAATACCATTAATCATCTTCTCGTGTTTTACATACATCTTTGAATAGGTGCCATCTCAGTTTGATGTTTTGCGTCATCGCTTCAGCGAAGTCAATATTATGTAATTTCTGCAGTTCAGGGCAAGTATTCAGTAACTCCGTATGAATACTATCGGATTCCAAAGTTTTCATACCCGTGACTGTGACAACATAAGTCAAACACATCTTTGTCCTCATCTGAGGTGTCTATGGCCTCGTCTGCTGTATATCCCTTCTTCCTATACTGTGCGACCTTTTCAATAATTTTGCCATTGAACATCAATCGGGAAGGAACACCGAACTCGTTTCATACTACGGGTGGGCTCCCCACAACCTTTACGCTTCAGACGCTCACTTCCGTTAGCTTTCTGCGTAGTGTACCACGAAGGTCTTTGTCTGGTGAAAAAAGTCCCATTCCAACCTGCGATTCGACTACCTTACTCAGTCGTTGATTTTCGGGTGTAGTTGGCTTTAGGTCTATCAAGAGGTACCCGTAAGGGGTGGATATGGCATCTTCATATTTCTCCATGAAATACTCTGTGTGTTTTGGATAGATACGTCTTCCAAAGAGCTGTATTTGTTGTCTGTCAATAGGGTTGTTAAAGAGTACGAAGTGTTGACAGTTTAAAGTAATGTCACGAGAGGCTTTCACTTGTGGAAACAAATTTTGGGTCCCTATCATGAAGAGATCGGAGATGCGTGAGTATCCCTTAGCCACAACCATCAGGTCATCGAGCACTACTACTTTGATTTCCTTGGGGTCGAAGTAGTATGCCTCTCCAATGTCTTGAGGGATACCAGGTACGAATATTACATTCTTCAAAGAGATGTTTTCGTAGGCGGTAGTTTGGTGCTACAGCCAGTGGCAACTGGCTGTAGCACCAAACTATACGGGTATAGCTGATTGGGCCTTCTTCCAAAAATGTGATCCCCCAAGATGTCTTGACACATCCCGTAGGGCCGCTGACCATCATGGTATAAGGATGCTCTACTCCACTTGGTGGACCTCTAGCGGGACTCGGGGTGTCTCCTGACTATGCCTCTCAGACGCATATGTCTGATCATATTGTGACGATGAGAGAAGGTTCTCTGACAGAACTCGACATGATACAGGAACTAATTGTTCACAAACGACCGTATATATATATAGTCACACTTCTACACACTTGCTGACACCCCTTAGAGCTTTATGATTAGATTGCTTCAATATCTTCTTGAGCCATCCAGCTAGCGAATTTGATTGGCCACCCAACATATTTGACCAGTTTTTCCAACCTGCCTCGACGACGTCGTGTTTTGAGTACTTTTTCAATCCTCCATAATGCATCAACATCTTTATTGACCAACTGGGGCTCTGGTGTTGAATGTATGTGGATATTAAAAAACTCAAAATGTCATACGGAGGAACTTGATGCTAGAGGTCACATACCGTACAGACATGTATCCACATGGGATTTCTCGACTCTCTATACTACAATCCTCATCAGGACCTTATTGACCGTCTAAGTTCATTAATAGTATCTGTGTTCAAGAAAACTGATCGTAGATACTTTAATGTCAGAAGCCATAAAGCATTCTTTAGCTCTACTACATGCAAGAGATATCATTCATGGGATGTTTATGGAGTTGCTTGAATTTCTCATTAAAAATATCTATGTGAAATTTGGCAACACAATATATCAACAGCATATAGGTATTCCAATGGGTACTAATTGCGCACCCCTGTTGGCTGACCTATATCTGTTCTCTTATGAATATGACTATATGCAGGCGCTTTCAAAAACCGATCCATTCAAAGCCCGTTCCTTCTCATTCACCAAAGGCTATATAGACGATCTTATCGCTGTGGATAATAGCTATATAAATGACGCAGTGAAGGATATACTGGATTTGAAGGAAACTACAGATAGCCCTACAGGCACATCATATTTAGATCTATATCTCTACAAAAATGAAGCGGGCAGTCTCTCTCGTCGACTTTATGACAAAAGAGATGATTACAATTTCAACATCGTCAACTATCCCTTTCTGGACAGTAATATTCCAGTGGGACCTGCATATGGCGTATACATATCTCGCCTAGTAGCATGTGCTAGATCCTGTGTTAATTGTGACGATTTCAATCAACGTCACAAAACGTTGTTGCAGAAACTTATAAAACAGGGCTATTCCTCCAAGCACCTCCACTCAAAGTTTCTCAAATTTGGCGATGCATATCGCATGCTGATAGCAAAATACGAACGTAGCGTGAAAGATCTATGGCGTTACGTTTCGTAACTTGTGTCTAATTCCGCTTAACCCGGGGCTAGGGGCCGTATGAACCCATGTACTTCAAGATCCTCATGGTGCTCATATGAACAGTCACAATCAAAGCGTGACTGAGATACACCATTCTCTAGATAATGACTTTAGAACGATTATTATGGATTAAGAACACTGATCAGCGATACGGATTTTATATTTTTGGAACATCATTGAAAACTGTTGACCGCTTCTCTCTTGCAGGGAACTAGCCTATGTTTATGTGTACTATGATTGTCTTTTTTGAATTTGGTGCTAATACTGTTATATGGATATGGAATAGGTCTTTGGATTATGTACGCGGATATTCTTTAATGGACGACGGCTGAATTATAAATGACGGACTAGACGCTTGTATCTTGCTGATAAAATGTCCCCTGTATTTCATCGTCCATGAAATCTACGAGTTCGTATATTGGTAGTCCTTGGCGACGAAAACTTTTTGAAATTTTAAAGAGTTCCTCTGTCCACTTGGCTTGATAATCGGGTTGGAATACATATCCCACGTGTGAAACACGAACAGAATCACCAATCTTCAATTTAAAGGGCTGTTTCCGTGTAGGTTGTGCAGTGTCCACATACATTTCTTTCCAGAGTGCCTCCTGTCTCCCCTGACGATTGCACACAGGTGTCGATATTGACCAAAGTGGCTCGAAACACTTCGTGGTGATACACAAATGTGTACCATGAAAAACCATGATTATATGCGCATATATACATGCATGGCGGTGTCGGGATTCTACCGTTCTATCCTTTATAAATATGGATTGACGATGGCTTTAATATGCTTATACGCAAAAAGTCTGAGGTTCACCAGTCTGACTGTAGGTGCGGCTTACTCGAGTTAGTTTTATACTATAACGTGGACGCGATCGTGCAGCGTGCGATCGGCGGGAATAATGCAGAGTAGCTCGTTGGTATACATGGTGCGTTGACTATGACGTTCCGCGACTTATCAACCTCTATCAGGGCTGGAAACTCCGCGTAAGTGATGCAGCTCACGGTTTCCGGAAGTGGTTCTCTGATGACCGCTTCCAGTCTAAGGTTACCTTGTTTCAACAGCTGCAGGTAATCTTTCGAGGTGAAGGTAGGGTCCAAGTTGAAGGTGTATAGCGTATAGCCGTTGTGATACTCCAACAACTTTATAGCATTTTCAAAGTTTTCTCCGGATTGCCCTATAGCGTTAAATAAGGATCGGTATCAAACCTCGTTCTTACTTTTTTTTTTTTTTTTATTGACTGAATTTCATATACACATATATACATATATACAAATGATCCTCTGTCGTCACATTTCGAATTTTCCTTGTATTTCATGGTACAAAGGGAAATTATAATAATTCATACAGTATCTGCCAGCTATTAGAAGAGTATATGAGAGAAACCACCTAGAAGAAAAAGCTTGTAGCCACCAAAATGGTATTCATCCTGTAGAAATATACGTACTTAACCGTAATGAACATCACTCCAGCAACACTCACGAATTGTCATTGTCCCCTGCGGTGAGGACGTCTTGGAATAAAATCCATTTTTCATCAAACTGTGACAACCGTTGTTTTATATTTTCATTATATTTCACCAACGAGTAGTGATTCTTGAACATTTCCATGAGTGGCATAAAATTTGGTTTACACTTCCTAAGTTTGCAGCTGTTTAGTTAACATCAAAAGGGTATTCAAGGCACATTGTTTTCTTTTACATCCAAAAATAATGGTTTTTGGAGTGATGTTCCCGCTCATGCCCACTTTTTCTCTGGGCCAGTTATCGAGCTCTGACCATATTGCTTTTGTATAAGAACAATATACGAACACGTGTTCGATAGTCTCACGTTCTTTCTCACAAATGTTACAAATATCGTTATCTATGATGGAGATTTTGTGTAGAAAAGAATTGGTAGGGAGTAGCCTATGTATGTATTGTGTACAGTGAAACACATTCTTGTACACTTCAATAAATTCTAGTCTTTCATCTCCGAGCAGTGATTTCCATTTGGCGATTGCCTTACTTTCTAAAGTAAATTCTGTATTTAAAACATCATAGAAGTTCCTACACCCCTTCACTTGCCCCGCCAGTATTTTGATATGTTTGGGAAATGGATGCTTATATCGTAGAGTGCTTGACTGTGCGGAATGCATTGCGTTCTTCCATTGGTCTGGGATATTTTTTAGGAATTGTTCATAATGTAAGAAATTTCCCTTTATATCATTGCTTCTTCAGTTACCTTCCATATCGATTATATCTTTGCCATATATCTTACCCCTTTATCATGCCAATCCCTAATATAAAAACTGCTTCTTTTAAATTTGGGATTAAACCACAAATTTTCGCTACGTATTTCTTCTATGTGCTCGATTTTTAATTTCTTTTGGAGGCAGTACCAGGCCTGCAGTGCATCTGTCCAAAATGAATTGGTTATTATTTTTTCTTTTATTATTTTTTGTACATACTCTGCCCCCAAAGTTGGTAACTTTTCAAATATTTCTTTGTTTATTAACTTTTGCCATTTGTGTGTGCCAAATATGAGGCGCCTGATCCAAGAGATTTTAAGCGATTGAATGCAAGGGAGCAAATTTGTCATTCGAAGTCCGCCGTTTTCATAATCCTGAGTTATAATTATTCGCTTTATTTTATCTTTTCCCCCATTCCATAAGAACTTATATAGTACTGTACCTCGTTCTTATTTGATGACCCGGGGAAGTGACACCGTTTATGTTTACCGACAGATTTGTCAGCTGAAAGTGATGAAAGTTCAGAGGATTCTTTTTATAGTCCCCTCCCACGGCCTTGGAAGATACGAACCCTACGATCAGTTTGCTGGGGTAAACGGACTGGAACATGTTGTCCCAGCAATAGAGGGTCTGTTTAGCGGCTATGCGATATCATCTTAACCTGTGTGCTCTGGTAGGTATAAAACGCCGAACTGTCCTCGAGAGCTTTGGCGTGTCCGAGTATGACACCAGGGTTGGAGTCTCCGATAACTGGGGCGACGATCGGTACAACTTCACGTATACGTCAACGTTGTTTAGCAGGTAGCGGTGTTGTTTAAACACGTCCTGCATGAGGTTTCCTTCCATCGCGAATACATTACTCTCCGCGATGAATTTCTGTCTCTCTCCAACATTTGCACCTATTGCACGATTAGTGGTATCTATATTAATACCTTCGCCAGCGTTTCGTTAGCGTGACCATTAACGTCTCGCCCATCTCTGCGTCTATACTTTCTTTGAACAAATCCTTCCTTAGCCTGGAGTTCAAATTATGTAGAGGGTAAATCAAGCTCATATGTAATACGCCACAAAATAGTGTTTTTGTTACTTAATATGTACGACTTTGTATGGATAACCATTGTCCATGGTTGTGACCAGTTTACCTTGCATATAAACATCAATTTGTGACCACAGGGTCTGTAACAGTTGATTGATGGGGCCGCATTTTTCGCTGTGCACTACCTTAGCTTTGACGTAGAGTCGGCAGGATTTCAGGTCGATATAATCTAATCCCTGATCTGGTATCTTAAATTCAACGGGAGCACCATCAGTGATTTGGGATGTTGGTCTCACGTCAATGATGTAACGATTTTCCACCGCTGTTTGCGAAGGCGGTAATTGAAAAAGAGATAACGTCTCGGGTTGACCTTCGTGGAAAGCTTTGTCAGCAAGGAGTAGCTAGAAAAATTGAATCTTCCGTTTCTTTGGAGGTGTTGGTCTTTTTATACATTTGGTCTGGGACTGCCCTTGGGAAATAATGAGGCGCGCTTCTTATTTATACGGATTTCAGACTTGGCCTGAAACAGCTTGTTGTGACGGCAATAGGTAATAGGTGGTACTTTTATACGTTTCTGTGACACTTGGGTTTCAATAGGAATGATGCTACAAGATCTACCGCTTTGTGATGTGGGGTATGACAAGGAGTTCACTTGTTCCTGATAAAAACGAATCCATTTTTTGACGTCGGGAACATACAAATGACGATTCGTCGTAGTTTTTTTCAAGTGGCGTGTCACAGTAATTGGACCACTATAGATGTCGAGAGTCGACACTATTTTGAACTATTGGGAGATAATGTGGCGTAGAATATACCCTGGTAATGGCTTTCTTGGAGACACTCGTCACATCTACAGTCCGTAGGAGAGGTAGTTTGATCTCGCCTACGAAGGATTTGCCACAAATATTACAAGTGATGAGTAAAAACTAATTGGATTTGTATTGCGGTTGCTTGTTAATAAATATTTCCGCTAAACCAACATACCCAGGAATCACTTAAACAGAGACGCGTTCATAGGGTGTATTGTCTGGGAAGTAGGACAACGAATCTTTGCTACTAACAATTATGTAGTGATCCATTTGGACGACTGGTGCTAGGAGATGAATCATGGCCCATGCGATGTAAGATCATCCTGACTTTCCAGAACATTCTGTATCGCGATGTCGATTTTAGGGGTACTGTCCTTGATGAGGGTCCACTGAGTATGTGTTAAGGCAAGTCCTTTAATGGAAGCTTCACCCATGAGGAAATAGCGTAGATCCACCCTCAGCGTCTAGGCGTATAAGCATACAGTAGCTCGAATATGTTTATCAATGGCTACTTGCTGCATAGGTGTGCATAGGGTTCTGATTTGAATGGTGGTTATTACTCGGGTATTGGGATAGGCACAGGACGGAGACACGGTGGTTTCTGGGGGACCATTTCACCGTGGACATGTCTCACAGGGTGTGCATTTGACACAGGGCGTACGAACAGCGGATAGTACGATAGATGCCGCTTTCAGCTTGACGACGGTTCTCCCGTATTGATCCATGGTGAATGAACAGGGATGTACACGCAAAACTTTATATAGGTGTGGACGAGTATAAACTTCTTTATTATCTCTGATATGCGATAATCGCGATAACAAAGTTTCATGAGGAATTCCGAGATGGCCGCCTTGTAGCCATATTGGATTTTCTATTCGGACCGAAAAAGGTATCTTGCACAACTAGACCCTAAGGGGAACCTGTGTATCAAATTTCAGAAAGATCCATGCAGTACTTCCTGAGAAATGACGATAACAATGTTTCATGGGGAAATCCAAGATGGCTGTCTGGTGGCCATATTGGATTTTCGAATCGGACCAGAAAAGATATCTTGCACAACTAGACCCCAAGGGGATCCTGTGTACCAAATTTGAGAAAGATCCATGCCGTAGTTCCTGGGAAATCGCGATAACATGGTTTCATGGGGAAATCCAAGATGGCTGCCTGGTGGCCATATTGGATTTTCGAATCGGACCAGAAAAGATATTTTGCGCAACTAGACCCCAAGGGGAACCTGTGTACCAAATTTGAGAAGGACCCATAAAGTGGTTCCTGAGAAATCGCCATAACAAGAATTGTAAAAATGGGGATTATACATATTAAGTAACAAAAACACTATTTTGTGGCGTATTACATATGAGCTTGGGCCAGAACTCTTGATTTACCCTCTACTAAGGGAATGAACATAATTTGAACTCCAGGCTAAGGAAGGATTTGTTCAAAGAAAGTATGGACGCAGAGATGGGCGAGACGTTGAGGGTCACATGAAACAAGTTTTAACACAAAGGGTATTCGAAAGAGGAAGCCGCAATGTTAGCTCATAACAGATTGGCACCCAGACTACGACGGGTTTTACGTGAGCAGTATGTCGACCTCGTGACCCATATGAAATTGTTGGACAACGATCCGATACATATGGAACTCTAAAGAACAGCATCGATGTTGAAAACCACGGGCATGAATTGGAAAGCGGCGTATGCCAGAGCAATAGCACAAAATAAGCAATTGTTTGAACGCATCATTAAGACCAAAAGCGTCCCACTATAAATAGATCACACGGAACCATTCCACTTATTTCACCATGAGCACTACAGAGGCCAACTTGTTTGAACCCGGCAACGGCGATATTCTAACCGAAGCGTTACGTCGAGCCAATGTCGATGCTATTATTGATACAGCGCAAGATGGATCCTCCGTTCAGCACCAGCGCATGCGTTGTCATCTTATCACGCTCATAGATGACATCCAATGGGTGACACGGGTATGTCTTCTGCTGCATAAGAAACAGATAAAATCCAATGAGGATACCAACACAACTACCCGTGCCCAGAATCTGCTGACCCTGCATGAGGCATTTCGAACCTTTATGGAGACCCAGCTGGAAATGGGAAATTATCTTCATCAACCTCCAACATAATGATGTCTGTCCAATGATGACGAGGGTTTCGCTGGTCAGAAATAAGAATTTTCGACCTAAAATAACCCGAAACTTGCACCCGCAGATACTAAAGAATGAATACTAGGGATAACCTAGAAAGACAAAAAACGGGCAAGTAGGAGTCTGGGTTTTCACTAGTGTTATTGCAGGTGTGGACCCTAGGACCAGTATTTATTATACTATATGACTTGACTTCGTGTCTCGCTGGTTCAACACGTGTATCGAAGTTGACCTTTGGTCTTCTTTGATCCTTGTAGTAATTTCTGTGGAATTACCCAGGCCCGACCATGATTGCCCGTGGTGAACTATACCTCCTGTCAAAACAGAAGACTATATTACTGTCCTGTTTGACTTGCCTCGATTGTCATATTTCCGGTATATCTGCATGTGTTAAACATACCAGCAGATACGTAGCTATTGTGCCATATCAATGGCCAATCAAGCCACATGTACCGTTGTCTTGATAAGAGACACCGGCCTTCATTGTCATATTCCCGGTTTATCTGCATGTGCTAAACAAACCAGCAGGTAGTTTGCTATTGTTCCATATAATGGGTCAATTAAGCCGCAAGTACCGTTGTCTTATTAGAGACCTCGGCGCATAAGTGTGAACACACACTGAGTGTGACAACTGCTACTCAGTTACATATCTATCTATATTTGGGTATAAATAACCCCGGGTTTCGACATGTTTCTCATATCATGCCTAAGTGCCCAAACATTCACATTAGCCAAACAACCTACAAATATGACAACAAATCCTGATACCGTTTCTACTGACGGTCAATCAGAAGACCTGTTCAAACCATTTGAGTACAGCCTGAGCGTGAGCAATACCACCCACCAAGAGCCCAGTACTTCGTCAGAAAACGATTATATGGCTATCGCTAAGAAAGCGCTTGGAGAGATCAAGGAGATCGGAGACAGGCGACAACCGATCCGTACGCTGATCGGGACCATAATCAAGGCGAAGGACCAGCCAGAAGGCCCAGGTTATCTAAGACTATTCTTCACCCCGGGCATGGGACACTCCGACTATACCAAGGGGGTCCTAGCACCGAAGATGGAGGCGATTAGATTACGCCACATCAAGGAAATTCGTGAAGAAGCACAGAAGGAGGCTGATGAACATGTCAAATCCGAAACGGACAAAATGAACTTAATTCATCAGAGTACCCTGGAAAAACTCCCCATCAGCAGTAAGGAAGCTGGATTGGCTAAGAAGTTCTTCCTCAGTCAAGTACGGGAATATAATGAAGAACAAGATCTGGCGCTGGCATCCTTCATGAACACTACCCGCAGACCCAGGCCCAGACCTGCACATACAGCTGAAAGTCGCCGTGCCCCATTACCCAGAGGCAAAAGACACCTTGATCGTCACACCGACGACTCCAAAACTAAGCGATCGAAGCCATGGCGATAAACCATTTGGACTATCCTACTGAAATGCTGAACCCGTTTAAATTCGGTTCACCTTCATATTGCTGATATGACATCTATGCTTATATATATATGATATACCCTATGATATGTGCTAAATCACAAAACGTGCTCTCCATGAGTCTGACATAAAGCTAATAAAATACTGTGTCAGTCTGAATTTTACACTTGAAGTTTGTTTATTTCATTTGTTGCGAATAAAAAACAGAGGTGCGATATATACCCATTCGCCTGCACTGTACTGAACAGACAGCTGCGCTTTATACAGGTGTGTCTAATCGAGATAAAATAATTAATATAAATTAATTATTATATATTTATCTCCGTCTCTACCAGTCAAAACACTGGCTGTGCCGCTACCATGGGTAAACTGACCCGAGCTTGAGCAAAAAGAGGGGATTGCACTGAACAATGCCACCCTCCGTGAGCGCCTAAACTAACCAATAGAATCGCTAGAATACATCCAATGAGATTCGCCGAGGAGCGGACCACTCAGCGCACACCGGAAATATATTTTGTCGTATCAGAGAACACCTGCATAGGTATAAAACCGATACATCTGCCAATGCTCGGCCATCTCTTTACACGGCACTAAGCCACCCATAGACAATATGGCTAGACGAAAACTGAAGAAGAAGGCTAAAACCAGCCGTCATATTTCTCGTTTTCTCAAACACAAAGAGTATAATCTTGTGCACAGAAGGACGAAAGAAATCAATGCAGCTAAGCTCTATATCAGAAACTTGTCAGATCTGAAACTATCAGATGATGACATACTATTACTATCGAAGGGGTTAAAGTTTGTCCCATCTCCGAAAATCGAGATCAAGGACCTTATCACTGACTTCCGCTCATTAGAGCACAGTGCCCGATGCAATGCATATTTCTTCCCGGAAAATGAAACGGTGAAAAGACACATTGCTCCATTCAAACTGAAATCCTCATTTACAGCCCCTCTGGCGGATAACCTAACCGAGGACTATCTCTACGCCACCAAGCTGCATATCTCTAGCAAAAATTACCGCTCTGCAGGGATAAAAAATCTGACGCCAGGTGAAATCGCCTCTCTTCACAAACTCAAATCAAATGACAGCCAGTACATCATAACTAAAGCTGACAAAAACAATACCACTGTAATTCTGAATAAAAAGGACTACATAGTGGAAGCGCATAGACAGCTGTACGATGGTATACATTATACCGAAATTAAATCCATGAATATGGAAAACACTAAGAAAATGGTACTACAGACAGTCGCTAGGCTGAATGCTAGTGGAGTTCTTAGTCTGAAGAATTGGAATTTTCTGCTGAAAGTTTCAACAAGGAAGCCTACATTATATCTCCTGCCAAAAATACATAAGGTAGAAGAGGCAATTAAAAATCTTGATCCGGTAAAACCTGAGCTACCGGTCGACCTGAACCCTAACTAGGGCGCTACCTGGATTTTTTCTTAATCCCCATAGTGAGGAAACAAGAAACCTACTTGGCCGATACCTCAGAATTCATCAATGAGATTGAAAAATACCAAATACCAACTGATACGTTGCTTATTACGTATGACATTACCTCGTTATACACGAACCTCGGATTCAATGAAATCCTACAAGCACTCAAAAATGATCTGACTACCTACGAAACATGGCTTGAAATAGCACGGTTGATTCTTGAAAAGAATGAATTCAGATTTCACGACAAACACTTCAGACAAATTGTCGGAGCACCTCAGGGAGCAGTCCCTTCCCCAGAACTGTGTGATATAGCTATATACAAGCATATCAATCAGCTAATTGCCGCATTCCCACACAAAGAAAGAATTATATTACACAAGCGTTTTCGGGATGATGGCTTCATACTACTACAGGCAAATAAAGCCGTAGCTGAGAGTTTCTTTGAGATGGCTAATAACGCACATCCTCTATTGAAATTCACGTATGAAATATCTGAAAACGAGGCGAATTATCTAGACGTTACCGTTTTCAAGGGGAAAAGATATTCGACTGACTCAGTACTTGATGTGAAATGCTACACAAAGCCTACTGAAACATATCAATACCTACACAGAAAATCAGCACACCCTGAGGCGTGCTTCAAATCTTTTATCACGGGAGAATTGAAAAGATATATACGAAACTGCAATAATACTGCAGACTACATAAACAAGTCAGAATTCTTCAAGCAAAAGCTTAAGAAGAGAGGATATTCTACCTCGGAAATTGACTCGTGCTTTCGTTCAGTAAATTTTGCTGACGGAAACAAATACCTCAAGAAAAACGAGGGTATACAAAATAAGCCTGTACTTAAACGACGCATGCGTTACATAACGACTTTCAATCCATACACGAAATGGCTTAAAGGGATCTTGAAGAAATACTGGATCACAAACAAACATGCCGTAAACTTTACCAACCAGCCACAATTATGCTATAGGCGGGGTAAAAACATCAGTGAAATACTGAAAAGGCAAAAATCTGACCATATCGGTCAATGCGTAGGCTCCCTGACGAGGGTTTCGCTGGTCAGAAATAAGAATTTTCGACCTAAAATAACCCGAAACTTGCACCCGCAGATACTAAAGAATGAATACTAGGGATAACCTAGAAAGACAAAAAACGGGCAAGTAGGAGTCTGGGTTTTCACTAGTGTTATTGCAGGTGTGGACCCTAGGACCAGTATTTATTATACTAAATGCATAACGCGTTGAGATAGGTGGTGAGACGGGCGTTAAGATTGGGCGTTAAGGCGTTGAGACGGGCGAAACGACGAGCGTCACAGCATTTTGATGAAGAAGTGATTTTGATGAAGAAGTGTGTAGAAAACTTAGAGCTTCTGAGCTAATTCACCAGGGCGTTGAAGCGCTGAGCTAAGCGTTGACGGTCGTTACTGTCTATAAAAGCAAGCGTATTCCAAAAACATGCACAGTCGACGTTTAACCGTCAGCATGCCTTATACTTGCTCTGAGTGCGAACGTAGTTTCACCAGACGTTACGATATGATGCGACACGAGACAAATATACATGGGATTGAAGACTCCGCGGCACAAGAAGCCGATACAGAGACTGCTGAGAGTGTATCGACTGATACCGAAATGGTGATTGCGGAGAGTCTATCTACTGATATGGAGAGCTTGACCTCAGATAGTCAGCCTACATCCCAGGAAAGTGAGGCAGAACCTACCTTCTGGGATAGTATTGTGCATGAAGCTCTTCGTAGTTATGCTGCGGTAATCGGAAACGGCGAACAGGATAACATACAACAGGCGTACACCTGGCCATCTATAAACGGCATAGCCTGCTGCCCCTTGAAATGAAAGGCGATCCCACGCACAGGTCTATCATGAAGACCAAGCGTCACTTGGAAGAGAATATGGGGTTAACACCCACCAAGGCCCTAGAAAATGCGATCAGAATGCGCAAACAACTGTTTGAGGACATACTGCCCGAACAATATCCTGAACT
Source organism: Hanleya hanleyi (assembly GCA_036873755.1). Lineage (NCBI taxonomy): Eukaryota > Metazoa > Mollusca > Polyplacophora > Lepidopleurida > Hanleyidae > Hanleya > Hanleya hanleyi. The sequence goes on from JAVTVY010005296.1 coordinate 23,274, forward strand.
GCCCGACGACGCTTAGGTCACACCGAGGTCACACCGAGCAAAGATGGAACTTTCTGAAAGGACGGCTTCTGATTGGATAAGAGCAGTCGAGAATACATATAACGACCAAGAACGAATATGACAGATGCAGCGCCAAAGGGCGGGGTGTGATTGGACAAGAGTCTTCTTGAATTGTAAACATACAGTATGCCCACTTTCCAGTTCCCGATTGTCCACGGATGGTGACTGGATCCTAACAGTAGGATAGCTGTAGGGTCCGCGGATGATGGCTGGATGATTTCAAAAATCATCCGCGTATCATCCACGGATCATCCGACCATCATCCACGAATCCTCCGCGTACCATACGCGGATTGTTTTAGATCGGCACGTCAGCCTATACTCTTTCACCAAACATGATATGGTCAGACAAGTTGGATAGAATTCATGTTTTGTCCTTTGTTAGATTGAGAATATGTTCGACAAAACAATAAGTTATAGCTGGGCTGTAATGAAATTGACACCTACAATTACATAAAATCTCGTTCGCAAAGACAATAGATTATGTTTGGCCTAAACTATGTCAAAACAACTCGCCAGAAATAGATCAGAAATAGACCGCTTCCTTGGCGAGATCGGCTTTGTCGAATTATTACCGCTTAGCAAACTCCCGCTGCGTTACACTCGTCCTGTGCCACGTGGGTTTAAACTTTCTTGACGACCCCAAGGTCTTCAATAACATCATCGTAAATTACTGTTACTTCTTTGGATGTTTAACTCTCAACATTTCCCTAACAACAGATGACAGTACAGAGAATATACACGATAAAAACCGAAAGACTGGCAATTGTAAACAAGTCTCCCCATGCCGATAGCCTCTCTTCAGCCTTTTGGAGATACTCCAAGCACGTGATTTTTCCATTATGATTTTCGTTTTCTACCTCCGTATAATTTATTTAAATAATGTGAATCTCATTCCGTATAGTTACATATTGGAAATGATTGTGACGAAAACGAAGATTTTCCAATTAATAAATAATGAATACTGGGAGTGTATTTAATGAATACAATATTAAAATTAAATTTAATAAATGTGTGCTAAGGAGATTTACTCTCAGAATGATAAATAGATCCACCAAGCTGTTAAAACACCTCTTACTGTCGTACTCCTTTCTAGTTATGTTTTTAATTATTTTTTAAATATAACGCTTGCTATTTCAAATGAACCTAGAAATTATGGAATGTAAATTGAAATAGTGGATATGTCCTAAAAATAATTGTGTTTTAATGTTACGGCAAAAGAAAACAGAAAGTGTTAGCTCGATGAAATTGAAACCCGCAGCAAGTGCTACTTCGTGGAAAAAAGTGTTTAAATTGAACGCGTGTTTGAATAACTATAATTATAAAGCAACAGAGCTAGAACTTTCTATTTAAAACAATATATTTTAGGACATTTTTTTCGCGATTTCAACCGCACCATGTTTACGCCAAAATCCCGCCTTATGGTACCATTTCCGTTCTTCAAACATAACTGTTTTCGTGGGTATTATCTCAGTTATATTTGTGGGTGATGTTCGTTGGAATACAATGCGGATCCAATCCGTGTCAGACTCGGACGGCCCAGCTGAATCTGAACATGTTTTGTTTTGCGTTCTCAGTTCTTTGGCTGTTTTTGTTTGTTACTGTTCTTGTTAAATTTTTGCAGTTAAATTATTAATTGTGTTGTATCATTTTCTTTGACTTGCACGTGATGATTCTTGCATGAGTTACGTGTCACGTTTGATGGCACAGATAGAAGACTGACAGTACCTTTTCCTTATAGTTCGATGACCAAATCGTTTGCCCCTTTTGGGCGATTTCCCTTATATATAATCCGGTATGGCTGACTATTCATGCATGAACAGCTCTCTTCTCAGGCGAAACAACAGATTGCCGTATGGCATATCGACAATGTACGCGGTGCATTATTGAATGTTACCATATATACAGAGATCCTTTTATTTCAGAAGTATGCAAAGCAGTATATATATATTATTCATGGTAATCACGAATTAATTTGGCAGCTCACAATATATTACATTTATTTCATACTGCGCCACAAAGTCCAACATCCAATAATCGTTTTTTCCCTACAAAACGTTATAATTTAGCACCTATTCGATTCTGACCACCAGCCATGACATTGTATTGCATCATATACTAGAACATTCTAGTATATGATGCAATACAATCCACCACCACTGTATAATTCTATTTTCACCCCTTATACCAGTGAATCTGGTCTGGGAGTAATCAAGTATTCAGTATTCATAAATTGGTTTACTTCTTAAAGATAAATCGTATCAGATTTCCCTGACAATTAGTGTATACGACCAACAAAAAACACACTTCAAATTTGGGGAATCCTTCGTATTGGAATACCAAATCGTAATATATATATAGTGTCTTATATCCATCTAGCAGATTCTCCGTCATTCACAGACATCTTCAATAGTACTCTTTCTGCAATGAAATGCTTTACAAGGGAGCCGTTTTAAGCTCATTATTTCATTACTTCAGACCGCTGAAGTGAAACACATATAAACCAAGTGATACGAGGGAGCCGTAGAATACTCATTATTTCGTTTGTTTAGACCGATGAAGTGAAACACAATCAAACTACCGTAAATACCAGTTAATTCATTTCTTTAGACAAGGAAGCATGGTTGCCTTCCTTTCTAGGATTATTTTGTTCGTGAGTATTCAAAACAAGGATAGTCCGTATCTCCTTGTATTCACAAGTTAATTGCCGTTGAATCAAATACGTTTTGTGTTCAAAATTATAGTTCTACTGGATATTTCATGTGAGAGGTTCCCCGTCGGAGCTATAGGCACCTTCGTGCAGTATTAACAATTCAGATGCGAGTCAACAAAACTGGAGATGCATATATTATGGGGAAAAAAATCCACATTATTTCTCGTTTTTCTGTCTTATTTAATACATTAATAGTATCTGTGTTCAAGAAAACTGATCGTAGATATATTAATGTCGGAAGCCATAAATCATTCTTTAGTTCTACTACATACAAGAGATATCATTCATGGGATGTTTCTTGGTTTATAGAGTTGCTTGAATTTCTCATTAAAAATATCTATGTGAAATTTGGCAACACAATATATCAACAGCATATAGGTATTCCAATGGGTACTAATTGCGCACCCCTGTTGGCTGACCTGTATCTGTTCTCTTATGAATATGACTATATGCAGGCGCTTTCAAAAGCCGATTAATTCAAAGCCCGTTCCTTCTCATTCATCAAACGCTGTACAGACGGTCTTCTCGCTGTGGATAATCGCTATATAAATGACGCAGTGAAGGATTGGGTTAGGAAAGATTTGAAAGAAACTACAGATAGCCCTACAGGCACATCATATTTAGATCTATATCTCTACAAAAATGAAGCGGGCATTCTCTCTCGTCGACAAAAGAGATGATTACAATTTCGAAATCGTAAACTATCCCTTTCTGGACAGTAATATCCCAGTGGGACCTGCATATGGCGTATACATATCTCGCCTAGTAGCATTTGCTAGATCCTGTGTAAATTGTGACGATTTCAATCAACGTCACAAAACATTGTTGCAGAAACTTATACAACAGGGTTATTCCTCTAAGCGCCTCCACTCAAAGTTTCTCAAATTCGGCGATACATATCGCATGCTGATAGCAAAATACGAACGTAGCGTGCAAGATCTATGGCGTTACGTTTCGTAACTTGTGTCTAATTCCGCTTAACCCGGGGCTCGGGGCCGTATGAACCCATGTACTTCAAGATCCTCATGGTGCTCATATGAACAGTCACAATCAAAGCGTGACTGAGATACACCATTCTCTAGATAACGACTTTAGAACTATTATTATGGATTAAGAATACTGATCAGCGATACAGATTTTATATTTTTGGAACATGATGATGTCTTGTCGGCATCATTGGGAACTGTTGACCGCTTCTCTCTTGCAAGAAACTAGCCTGTGTTTATGTATACTATGATTGTCTTTTTTGAATTTGGTGCTAAAACTGTTATATGGATATGGAGTAGGTCTTTGGATTATGGACGCGGATATTCTTTCATGGACGACGGCTGAATTATTATTTTCTCTGCCATGTGGGATCTTTTACGCGAGATGTTAAATCAGATCGTTTCTAACCAGCGGTCGTCTAGGCTGAATGCATTTGTTAAGAAGACTACCTTCTGACCAATTAATTATTTGGTTTCTCATATATTATATATTCTTGTCAAGATGTTCGGGGCAATTGAATATACTGTCGTATACATTCTTTAACCGTATGGGAAGCTGCCCGAAAACATCAATTTCCACAGTTAATGTTTGCATGCATATGTTCTTTATGAATCAAGAAGGGAAGGCGCCCCAACAATCCAATCTCCAAAATCAAACTCAAAATCTTTTTTAGAACTTTAGGGAAGGGGAAATAACCAGTTGGGGGAATGGTCTCTGATTTCAAAATGAAACGTCTGTTGACTACCTAACCTTGCAGACCATACATCCATATTTGCGTTAGCTGTATCATGCAATATACCAACGAAGACATATAGATGAGGCGTATTACTTCCACCGGTTTCAGGGTATCAGTAAGGGATCGGTATCAAAAGTAAAATAAAATAAAAGTAAGTCCGAAGATGGAAGTCATTGTGATATAATATTCTATATTTGGGCTGTGATAATATCATCGTCACTTCAAATCGGTAACTTTCAGGAGATAATCGCATGATTTATCTGGCTACTATTATCAAGCTCTCGGTTACGAACTGAAGCCGGAAGTCCCCCCCCATCAAAGTTTACGTCAACTTTAGTATAGAAATAATGCATTGGACTAACGTGAAGATGAGTTTGTGTATGTGTAATTGAAATAACCCCCCCCCAATAAAATGGCATCTACTATTATAAAACAATAATCAATGGATTACTATTATCTTTCAGATGCACTCTATAAAGTTAATTACTGAAATAGATTTATACGAAACTGTACAACAATCTCCGCTATATATATTTCAAATTATGTATTTTTATTTATTTTAAAATATATATAGTGCTTGTAAATTTATGAATTGATTCAGAAAGAAGATGGTATTGTAAGGCGGGGTTTTTGCCCACAGCCAGCCGACTCATAGGAATGTACATTTCTTCTCTCCATCTGTCAATCACAATGCAATGTACAACTTGTCGTCGGCGGCAACTGTCAATCAACGGACTGAATGTTACGGTGAACCATGATAGCTTCACATATGTTCGGTACCAATGCGTTATTATTTCACCACGTTTCAGTCGATTTTACATGCACATATTGGAGAATAAATACACAATTTAGACGAATATATTACCGTTGTAACAGGTAGCGACTGATCGTTCGATTTCAACGTTTGACTAGCCCGTAATGTCCACACGGTATTGTGTCATCGGTAACAATATTTATTTTACTTTTAATTGGTTCATAATGATAGTAGTGCTCATTGAGCAACCTAGCGCTTTTTTTACCCGGATGTAGAGGTCATTTGTGGCGGTCACGTGGCGGGAGGAGAGGTCAACTGGGTCGGCCATGTTGTAATACAAGATGGCGTCGTGGTTCGGGACTGTTCGTGCATGTTCGTGCATGTTCGGGCGTGTTCGGGTTGTCGGCCATGTTGTAAAGCAAGATGGTGGTTGTCTTCCATGTTGTAAAGCAAGATGGCGGGTGTCGGCCATGTTGTAAAGCAAGATGGCGGCGTGGTTCGGGCATGTTCGGGCATGTTCGGGCAAAAAAAAGTTCCGGCAAAAAAAAAAAAAAAAAAAAATGTATTCATGCGCGGTGATGCGGTTTGGCCGTGGTTTTGGCGGTGATTCGGTCTCGGGAAAAAGCTTCCGCGGAGAAAAGTAGTCCCTAGATAAAATGGTCCGATGGGGTCGAGTGAGGTATCAAAGTGAAGGTTAGGTGAAGGAGCATCTAATGGGCTGGGTGTGGGGTTGAAATATCGTCATTCTGCGCATGCGCGGCGGCCGAAGGGTATGAAAATAGCCTTTTTGGAGCTAGGGGAGCCCCTAAGGGTCCGATGGGATCGAGTGAGGTATCAAATTGAAGGTTAGGTGAAGGGGCATCTGATGGGCTGGGCGCGGGGTTGAACTATCGGCATTCTGCGCATGCGCGGAGGCCAAAGGGTATGAAAATAGCCTTTTTGGAGCTAGGAGATTGACTACTGGTCCAGTGGGGTCGAGTGAGGTATCGATGTGAAGCATTCGTGAAGGGGCATCTGATGGGCTGGGTGTGGGGTTGAAATATCGGCATTCTGCGCATGCGCGGTGGCCCAAGGGTATGGAAATAGCGGTTTTGGAGCTAGGGGAGTCCCTAATGGGCCAATGGAGTCGTATGAGGTATCAAAGTGAAGCATTCGTGAAGGGGCATCTGATGGACTGGGCGTGGGGTTGAAATATCGGCATTCTGCGCATGCGTGGTGACCCAAGGGTATGGAAATAGACGTTTTGGAGCTAGGGGAGCCCCTAATGGTCCAATGGGGTCGAGTGAGGTATCAAAGTGAAGCATTCGTGAAGGGGCATCTGATGGGCTGGATATGGGGCTGAACTATCGGCATTCTGCGCATGCGCGGTGGCCCAAGGGTATGAAAATAGCCGTGTTGGGAGCTAGGGGAGCCCCTAATGGACCAATGGGGTCGAGTGAGGTATCAAAGTGAAGCTTATGTGAAGGGGCATCTGATGGGCTGGGTGTGGGGTTGAACTATCGGCATTCTGCGCATGCGCGGTGGCCCAAGTGTATGAAAATAGCCGTGTTGGGATGTAGGGGAGCCCCTAATGGACCAATGGGGTCGAGTGAGGTATCTAAGTGAAGCATTCGTGAAGGGGCATCTGATGGGTTGGGTGTGCGGTAGGAATATCATTCTGCGCATGCGCAGATGCAATACGGAGGTCTCGTCCAATCAGAAGCGAGTATTTCAAATCCGTCCCAGAGCTCTCGTCCAATCAGAAGCGAGTATTTTGACCCGGTGCATTATGGGACATATCCAAGATGGCGGCACGTATGTTCAAGATGGCGGCACATCCGGTGTCAAAAACTGGCCATTTTGTCGGATGTGGTCACTTAGTGTCGAAAACTGGACCCTGTATGACGTCACTTCCGGGTTTTTTACTAAAAAACTACCTCCAAACATAGAAGAGTTCCACATGTTTCCCCTTACACGTCCGTATGGTCAACCGCCGGCACCTTTTCCCGCCCCGCCCCAGCGCCCCGCAGCGCGAGCGCGCGCGCGAGTTCTCCGGAAGTGCGCGTCATCCCCGGCAGTGCGCGCGCGGACGCGGGTCAAAAGGTCAAAGGGTCACCTCCAGGTCAGACGGTCCAATGTCCAGTGAGACAATGTTGCGGCATCGCTATAGTCAGAGCTTGAGCACAATAAAAAATTCTAGATTCTAGGGGGATTCTAGATGAACCTGGGAAAGATGGGCAGTTCCATTTGGACCAATCAGCGGTCGAGAAAAAGAGCCAATCAGCGGTCGAGAAAAAGAACCAATCAGCGATCGAACAATCAGCCAATGGAATTGGGGTATTCACGGTGTGCTTTCGCTGACGTCCGCGCCTACATCTGGGTTCTTGTACACCCGGGTAATGTTTTTCTGGACATGGATGGGTTACCTTTGGCTCCATTCTAGGCCACTGATTGACTAATACGGTGTTCAAAGCCACTTTCATGCATTATGCTCATAGAACTTATAGTCATAATCTATACGTGTTGGACGAGTCTCTTCACTCACCGTATACACGTACCTCAATGAAATGCCCGCTCCAAACCTAGACCAAAGACACGTACTTGGTCTGTAGGCTGATTTCATTGGCTCTCTATTTTTTACTATAGTGCTCTTGCCTTCTAAACTTGATGGGTTACATTTTGACCCCATCCTACACCACTGATTTCAGTTTGACTGAATCTCCACATTGGGCATTGATGCATTAGGAATAAAACACACAAGACAGGGTTTTTTGGTGAGATCTCATTTTTTTTTTTTATTCAGTGAACAACAACAACGTGAGAACAACCACGTGAAAACTCAAGCCCAGAACAAGGGGCTTGTCATTAACTGAAGCCCAGAACAAGGGGCTTGTACATTGAAGCCCAGAACAAGGGGCTTGTACATTGAAGCCCAGAACAAGGGGCTTGTCATTAACTTAAGCCCAGAACGGGGCTTGTACATTGAAATGATGGGCGGCCCAGTCATAGACGAGTACATCGCGGTCCTCGGCCTGGGAGTACTCGTCAAACATCTGTACGATAGTAGATAAGGGTCTTCCCCGGCATCGATGGTACAGGTAAAACAAGCAATATTGTCCGCACACGCCACTGGTCAGGCTTTGCAACGTTTGACTGTTCCAACACCACGTCTCTGTGCCTTGATCCATGAAGTCTGTTAAATCGGGATGGAGGGGTGGCAGACCGTACGGGTCAAAGTATTCCCCCTGCTCTTCTGTCAAGTACACGGCCACCCAGTGTTCACCGGGTCGATCCATCGGGTCCGTGTTGAGAACGTAAGCAGCCGGATACATACGGTCTAATGGAAACACATCTCGGGCGAACACCCCTTGAAAGACCCTACGTGTCTCTGGGTCATTCTCCAGCACGGTGGTTATCTGGTCTGTATCCATGTTAGGTGGAGAAGTCACACAGGACGTTGCGCGCCTTGTCCACTTGAATGATGTTGTCAAACTCGGCGTAGCAGATCACATTGACGGTGGTCGCCAGGGCTCGTGCAAAGTGGATTTCCAACCGTAAATTGCCTTGCTTGGTCAGGGCCAGCTGATGGTCGTTCTCTAAGGTGGGGGTCAGATCGAAACAGAACAACGTGTATCCGTTCGCGTAGTCCTCCCGACTGATCATATTCCCTTCGTCCTGGTTGATTTGACCGGTGGCTGTAAACAGGCTCTGATAGGCTCGAATGAAATTCCTCCGCCCAAAGTTCGGGGTTAAGGCCGTGGCTGGCACCTGTTGTCCATCCACATGCAGGGCCACAAAATTGATGCCGAAATGTTTAAAGTCAAACGGATTCTCTGGGTAGGCTCCGCTGAAACTGGTATTTTCCACACAGGCCAGGATCAATCGCTTGGGTAGTTCCCCCAGGAACAGGTTTTCTTTGTTGGCGCCCATATTTCCAGCAGGCACAGAGAACACTTTGGTTTGCACACGTCGGATAGGGTACTGGGCTGGTTTTGTTTCCAAGGCTTTCATGTGTCCCAATTGAACGGCTGGATTCGGTTTCACTTTTCGGACATACAGGACTGCGTCTTGGATGACAATCTTATAGTCCGCTACATGCCCCTCTACGTTAGTGGCCATCAAGGCGAAGGTGGGAGGCGCCCGTATCAGTCGGATTTTGATGGGGTCTTGTTCAAGAGGTACCGGTCTTGCATGAACATGTCTGCATGCAGTCGACCCATCATATCCACCGAGGCACTGTTCGCAGTGAAAGCCTTCCGTTTGTTATATCCCCCATTGTCCGCCGTGTCCATGTGCTCGGCCGTGTCCTTGTAGAATAAAGCGGTTGTCAGCTGAGATTTTTTAGCCTCTCGGCCATACGACAACAGTGTCTCGATGTAGGCTCGATAGGGGTACGTGTTGGTGGAGTCACTGATGAGTTTGTCGCTGAGAAAAATATCCACCTGCTGAAACATCGAGTGCAGCCAGAGATTCGTCGGGCCCACCGTTGCTTGGTCAGCGATTCTGGTGCCAGCTCCATTGACCACCTTGGCTTTCACATACAAGTAGGTATGGGCTAAATCCACATAGGCCGTATCCGCATTACTGATGGTGAACTCGATGGGCCCGGTTTCGTTGATGCTGGAGAGCGGGAGATGCTCCACCCATAATCCTTGTTCGACACTGGTTTGTGTGGGCGGCACGGTCCACAAATCAAATTCACTGTTGGTGGAGGGGCAGGACTCGGCGTGGATTAAGGCCATGTTTTAAGAAAAGATATCCCGGGTCTTCTTGGATGTGCGTCGTCGCTGGGTCGGTCGTCGACTGGTGCGTGATCTCGGTGGGGCAGCTCTTTTATTCCCTACGGTGCGTTGTGCTTTGGCCACCAAGACGCCTCCCGCTTCTTTGGCCCGTCGTTTCAAGGCTTGTCGGGGTGCCGTACCCCCAAGACATCACCGGCCACTTGCAGTCCACTGCGTACCGCTTGTTTGCCGATTGCTTTCACACCCCGCGTCACCAAGGGCAGGAACGTTTTCACAATGCTGCCGAGTATGTTCCCCAGTCCATGTCCTCGTTGCATGCGTGCACCGCTAAAGACCGGAAAGCCACCCCCGGCCTGTTGGGCATAATAGTCGGCATAGCTGCGTGCATCGCACTCGTAAGGTACTTTCATTATGCAAAGTGGGGAGCACGTGCTTGTCGAAAATGAAGTGTCAGCACCACTTTTCCTCGTTCGAATGCCACCGCTCGTCCCGTGTCATCTCTTATATCCACCGTGATCGTGTTGATGTCGGTATGTCGTACGGGCAGGTACATGATATGGTTGAAACTGTGGGTGACTTGATCGCCATACGTCTTTTTAATGGGGACCACCCGTAACAGAGGTGTGTTGATATCGCCCACGATGTGGTTGTCCACCACGTCCGAGTAGACGTAGAGTCCGTACATACCCGACTTCATATCCATCGGCATCTCGCCATGGTGTTGGTTGGGACCAGCGAACGTCTGTAGATCGAAACCCAGCATTTGCTGTAGTGTAGGACTGAGTTTCACATTCACGGTATCGGTGACGGTAAGCTGTGCCTTGTCGTTGTGTACGTTGACATCGAAGAACACGTTTCTCTTGAAGCGCAAGGCTATCAGGCGTGTTGCACTATCCGTCACCCCCGTAGCGCCTTATCATGCATCAGTCTTGACAGCCCACCCATGAACTCTTTGGGGGTATCGTATTGGCCTTCGGGCAGGGTGAGCCGGGTGTTTTTGCCTTCGTAGGTGACCTCGTACCACACTTCATTGGCTCGCACGTTGTACCACGAGTAAGGGTATTGGATATCCACGAGGGCACATTCCCACCGGCCAGGTAAATGTAACGGTTGCGGTAACTGGGTGACGTACTTGGCCACGGTGTTGTCAGGAAACACATCCAGCGAACTGTTACTGGGTAGGGTCAGGTAAAACATGGCGACTGAGCTGTCCTGCTGCTGCTGTTGGTTTTAATAGGTCTTCCAGGCCTTGGGCGGTTGTGTGCGGCGTCGTGTTCGTCGCGGTGACTTGCTACGTGTCACGGCTCTGGAGATGTGGGGTGTCTTGATCAAGGGTGTTTTTTTATAGGCGCGAAAAGAAAGTGCCCGTTGTGGTGGTGTTTTGGGGGGTGACTCCGGTTCCCATTCGGCTTCCCAAGAAGGTAGTGGGCCACTCGGTGATTGCTGGGTTTGCTGCATAAAGGCCCAGCGGTGGGGGTTCCCCACCAATTCCTGTGGTACATGCATGTCTTTCAAGCCTGGAGCGAAGACCTCCCATCCTCGAGGATCGGTGTGCGATCTGCGTTGACGCATCAGATCATTCACTAAATCCGTCATGTGGGTGCCGGGGACCACCTGATTCTGTACCAGGAGTTCGCCTTTATCATTCCAAGTCATGTTAGGATTCTGTTTCATCCGTTGTAATACCAGGCCAGCTTGTTTCTTGAACGAGGCAGGTACACTCTTCAGCACTTCGTCTTCCACCCACTGTGGGGCTGTGGGGGCTACCTCACCCGGCTGTTGGAGCGGTGCTGAGGTCAGCGGTCTGTCACGTGGTGGTGGTGGTGGTGGTGGTGGTGGTGCTGTTGCTGGGGTAGACAGGGTTTTGTATTGGTCCATGAACGTCATGTACCGTTGAAGCGTCTCATTGTACCGTTGTACTTTCTCACTGTCGCTTAACCCCGGTCTCTGTAAGATCTGTTGCATCTCTCCATCGAGGCTGTTTATGGTCTTCACCGTAGGTGGGACAGGGTAGGGTGATTGGAGGTTTTGCAGGAACCGTGGTTCGACGAGGACCATTTTTTTCGTGTGGTTCATTGTCGGCCGAAGAGTCCACCCAATACTGGACCCAACACGGAAGCGGCCAACGGTGCTAAGATGGCCCCGAGAAAGCCGCCTTTCTGTAACACCTTTTTCTTTTGTGTTTGAGGGACCGCTTGTGGACTAGGGTTCGGAGACCTGTCTTATGCTTGGCCAACTTGGTCTTCTGAGCCGGAGTCAGTGGTACGTTGCCTTTTAACAGGTTGTACCCGATCTCGCACAGACAGCATACAAGGTCAGGGTCCGCACCGCGTACAATGGTTCGGACTAACTCGGGTGGGGCCGTCTTCAATACACGGAGCGTGGGAGCGTGCTTCCGTACTCGCGCAGACATCCTGTACAACTAATGCTAGAACCCACAACTCTGCTCTTTTTATCCACCTCACAGACAAAGTCAACCCTGCTGTGGTATTCATTCTTTTTATTATTCCCCATCATCAAACACACAGACCCCAGCTGGGGGCGCCACTGTGGGTGTGTTTACATTATTTTTGCATGTACACGTGGTGGGTCTCTCCGGGAAAGATGCCGGTCCGTAGTCGAAGGTGGTCGGGGGTGGCTTGCTTGAGATCGAAGAGCATATACCCGTGCTGAGGGGTTGTGGCATCTTTGAAGGCTTCCAACGCAAACGGTGTGCGGCCGGGATACATCTGTCTCGCCAGGTGCAGCAGTGCACCACCAGGTAGTGGGCATTTAAGCTGATATTCCGAACAGATTCTGCACAATGTAGATGATGCTGAGCCGTCGATGATGGCTGCCTTTGGTAAAGAGTTGGGTGACCCGTGCATCCGTCTCCGCCATGAGATCATCCACAACCACCAAGGTGTCGGGTTCCAAATCGGCCAGGTTGGGTAGGCCTTCCACGAACGTGATGTGGGCATTGCTGCATACGCTTCCTGCCATTCTCCGTAACACCACACGACGCGCAATGGGTGGAGTGATCATGCTGTCGGCGTGTTGAAGGAGCTTCCTGACGAAGTGCGTTTTGCCGGAGCCCGTCGGTCCTGCGATGACGCAAGTGAAGGGATGCTGCCACCGAGGGTCCATGGTTTGAGGTGTATCCGTTGTCGTGGTAACACGCTCTTGTAAATTTCGTACGAGTGAACTGGAGTGGTGGTGGGTACAACGTCGGTCGTCGTTGTCTGTTCACGTTCAGAGATGGTGCTGGGGGTGGGTACAACGTGGGTGGTCGTCGTCGTTGTCGGTTCACTGTGAGGGATGAAATCCGGTAGGTGTTCAGACGTAGTGGATGTACTTGGTGTAGGTGTAGAGCTCGACGTGGCTTGTACACAGGGTGTGGTGGTGGTGGTGGTGACTGGGCTCGATACGACTGGTGCTCTCTGTAGACCCGTTTCGCTGGTGCCTGGTGTTCTCAGTTGGTTAAGTAACGTGCTAACATAGGTTACGTCGTAAAACACACCTGCGTACAACACACTCAGCAGGGTTAGCAATAGCACCCCAAAGCCCACTTGCGCTTTGCGCGTTTTGCGAGACGCTGTCTTCAGAGGCAGCTGCTGTTGGTCCATAGCACTGTGGTCGGATGTGGAATGAAGGAGGACGGCAGTGGTGTCTGGTTTTATAGTCGTTTCACCTGGTTGGCCGCGACCCAGGAATTGAAGGAACTGGGCCAACCTTGCCATTTCACGAAATGAAACAGTTTGCCACGTCGACGTTCCGTTTTCAAAATCTGCTCCACCGTGTAGTAGTCTTGCTGTGTTTTTACAACAGGCTGTAATTCCGTGTCGTAAAACGTCCCCAGCAACGTTTCCCCTTGGAGATCTTCCAGTTCATAGACTCGCCGCTGTCGGGGTAGGCGCCGTTTAATCAGGAAGTGCTCATCGCTCCAGTTGGGCAAGTAACTTTTCTCGAACTTGCCCTTGACTTTACTGATCCGTACAGGGTCCCCGACCTTGTACACCGCCTTCGTCGTTCGCTGCGATGGCCTGGGGTACAAGACACGCCGGACTTGGGCTTCATTGCGTTGGGTCACGGTAATGGGGGCTCTCTCTATACTTCGATGATAGGCTCGATTGTAACCCCTCACCAGTTTCGGGAGAACATCGATGTACCGCCTTGTATTCTTATAGGTGAAATATTTATACATGCGGCCTTTGAATGTCCTGTTGAACCTCTCCACCACGGAAGCCTTGGTCTCGTTGTACGTATGGAAGAAAAACACCTTCTGTTTCTTGAGAAAGGCTTGGAACGGTCTGTTGAGGAATTCCGTGCCTTCGTCGGTTTGCAAATACAAAGGTTTGCGCCCGGTCTTGAAGATGTCTTTGAACGCCGCTATGAGATTTGCCCCCGTTTTCGTCCGGATGGGTACCACCCACGCATACTTGGATAGGATATCGATGCACGTCAAGATATACCGATTCTCATCGTTGTGTTTGGCAAAGGCGCTCATATCGACCAAATCCGCTTGCCACTGGGCATCTATTCCTCCCACGATGACCCGGTTCCGTAGAAAATGGCGACGGACAGATCGATGTAAGGTATAGGTGTCTTGTCTTCTTAACCAATCTCGGACTTGGGCACGTTGTATCCCCTGGGGTTTGGCCGCTCGATAGAGAGCCGACAAGGCACTATAGGCTGCCGGACTGTCGGGACTGTAGTATAAGTTATCCAACACCTTCTCCCAGCGCTTCATGGTGACAAAATGATGATGGACCCTGGCTCTATCGTTTATTTATAACGGGTATATCTTGGGCGGAGTTTCTTTCTGATTTTCTTCGTTGGCTTCCACAGTGTCCATGGTAAATGGCCAGTCCAACTCGTCTGATGACCGCTTGATAAGCACTTCAGCTCCATCCACCACGGCTTCTTCAAGTACGAGACCACGAAGATCCAGGGTGAAGGGTAAAATGCACTGTACCTCCATCTAGCCGAAACCGACGAGCAAAAGAAAAGGGCCGCGTCGGATGTACACATCGTGACACAAGTGGATGAGGTCGCCGTCAGTTCATCAGACAACACCCGTTTGAATTTGGTGCCCTCCGGGACAGACGAATGTGAGCCGGGCACGGTTGTGTAGGGTCCGTGTCTCCCACACCTCCTCCATGATATCTGACCTTATCCTGTACACGTGCAGGAAAACCTCGAAGTCCAAGCTGAAAAATAAGCCAGTACTATATGCTCCGTCATGGTCAGTACGTGAATGGTACCAGATTTCACTGTCTCCCGTATTTATAGGGAGAACCCCGTGAGATCAAAGGATCAGGTGGTCATGTCATTGGGCTGACTGAGTCTAGCCGGGTAATCAATGACATCGTCGTCGTCGGGTTCATGTAGTTGTTCATGGGGTTCAGCCAGCGCGTCCTCAATAGCACGAGCCCACGCCAACTGGTCGGGTGTTCGATCGTCGGGTGTAAATAACTGGTCTACAATAGGCACTATTTCCTCCAAGGCAGACCACAGAGAGGGCGTTAGCATCATACTTCGTGCATGGTCTTGGTAGCGACCCACCCATGAGAATAGGGAAGTACGGTATACATAAATGGCATTGTCCATGTGGATTAGGCGTCCGTCCAATTCACCGCTTAACACTCGTTTAAACTTAGTCCACCCATCACGCTGTAGTGTCACCGTATTCGATAAAGTCTCAGGGGACGCCCTCCAATCCCCGCCACTATCTTCCACCAGAGTCACATAATCTTCATAAACGTATAATCCCACCTGGCAAGGTGTAAGGGGGAGGATGGCTCGTAGGACGGATGACATGCTTGGTCCAAATGTCGAACGGTGAATGACACACACTCTGTCTGACCCTGGTATTTATAGTGTCAATACCACAGCGCCAGGGTCAATAGGGCACAGACTAGTATGAGGCCAACCAGCCGGCGCTGGTTCCGGCGTGAGCGCTCGTGGTCCATAGCCCGAGCATCAAGGATGGCTGTCATGGTCCAGTAGTGGTGAGTAATGGCACGCCTCTCCATCGAGTGCACTCTGTGGAGGACCGCTTCTGTGAACTCGTTCAGGATCTGGCGTCGTCCCTCGTTGTCGTCGCCATCTGCAAACATGGACCGGACCACTGCTCGGTAACCCGTGAATGAATTCACCACGGTGGCATACTGTAAATTGCGAGTCGCATGGGGCTGGATCTCCGCCATGGCTCTGTAGAAATGAAGGTGTGGGATCCAGAGGGACGTGTTTTATAGACCAGATGTAGCTCTACGGGTGTAGTCCGTGATACGTACTATTCTGATGGGTTAGTCCAAAAAAGGGGAGCAACAACAACAACAACACAAATTACAGATCAATCCTTTTATTATGCGTGAACATCATAGAAATGCATGTACTGACCTGTCTGTGGGAGGTTTCCCACAATGGCGGTCACCTTCCGCCATTAGCCGCCATTATCCGCCATTTTCCCACAATGGCGGCCACCTTCCGCCATTAGTTGCCATTATCCGCCATTTTCCAACAATGGCGGTCAGACAAGTGCGGGCATGTCCAAAGGTCACGCTCCATTCACCCAAACCGGAAGTGACGTCATTTTTACATCCGGGCACTTCGCGTCTGCGCCTGCATTGAGGTATGCATGAGGGTCTTCATGCGCGCGCGCGCAATGCAGCTCAGTCGTACACCAGTACACCAGTCTCGATCCTCGACTTGGGGTAGAGTGTGCTAAAAATAGATTACCAGCTAGCGTGCTATAATAGGGAAGCGGCCTGGCCGTTTCATCAGACACTCTGTCAACCACCAAGATGTTCACTTGCCCAACTTGCCAGAAGCAGTTTACTCGCCCAGAAGATTTGCGACGCCACGAGGCCTCCACCCACAACGGTACACTATATACTTGTATAACCTGCGCACGATCATTTAATCGGGAAGATGCTTTACTGCGCCACGAACGTTCAATTCATGGGCCGCCCAAGCGTCCATGCGAGGATTGTGGTCAACTCTTCAAACGACGCAGTCAGTTGCTGCGACACCAACGGTTGATTCATGCCCCAGTACAGAGTCATACGCCTGACAACATCGAACATTTTCTGGGCGATTCCACCAAGATGTTCACTTGCACAACTTGTCAGAGGCAGTTTACTCGTCTGGATAATTTACGACGCCACGACGCCTCCACCCACAACGATGCACGGTATACTTGTATAACCTGCGCAGGGTCATTTAATCGGGAGGTTCAGTTACTGCGCCACGAACGTTCAATTCATGGGCCGCGCTTCAAACGACGCAGTCAGTTGCTGCGACACCAACGGTTGATTCATGCCCCGGTACCAGGGCATGAGCGACAACTTCCTACTGAAGAGGAGCCGCGGAAGGTCAGACCCAGTGAAGATAAGCCCGGGGAGACGAACGCCACTGGTGATGCGATGAAGGAGTGCCCGCCTATACCCACAGTTCAGAAGAGCCTGGATATCCAGCCGGACCCCAGCGTTACGGTTTCGAGTCATATGCCTGACAACATCGAACATTTTCTGGGCGATCTCTTACAGGACAACCATCCAGTGAGTGACATCGATCGGCGCCATTGGGCCATGACACGGCACTGTTTCCACCCTCATGGCCCTATTCAAGATATTTACAATTTTCCACTGACCAACCGCACCCGTCTACGCAGCTACGTGGAAGCCATCTTCAAAGATCAAACGACGGCCTTCAAATTGAATGTCGCTTTCGGATACATCTTACGTCACAAAAAGACGGGCCAGTTACGGTATTCTTATCCCGGCAATAATATCTATGTGTCTGACCAGCCGTTCACTATCATTAACCGGAGGTCACTAGAGACGATGCTGGAGATACTGGACACCGTGGAACCCTTGAGATGGGCACATCGTCAACGCCCCAACATACAATGGGTGGTAGAGAGGGTAACCAATATCACGTTTTTCCTGACCAAGCTGACCGACCACCACCATCAGTTGAATGCGTCACCTGCGCACTGATGAATACCATAACATGCCGCACATACTCTCTATGTGTACATGCTGATCGTTGACTTGAGCTCAGTAAACACTTGTACCTAATCTGACGGTGCGTTAAATAATAAAACATGGTGTTTGATATTTCAGTTTGTTTTGCTGTGAACATACTAAACATACCCAGGGCGGTTCCCCCAGCCTGGGTGTGATGTAACATTGGGGATAATAAAACATATAAACATTGTTGAACTTGTTGTTATTCACGACAACCGCTATCCGATTGTATAACACTCCGCGCGCGCGCGCGCACTGCCGGTGATGACGCGCGCGCGCGCTGCGGCCGGGGCGCTGCGGGGCGGGGCGGGGCGGGAAAAGGTGCCGGCGGTTGACCATACGGACGTGTAAGGGGAAACATGTGGAACTCTTCTATGTTTGGAGGTAGTTATTTAGTAAAAAACCCGGAAGTGACGTCATACAGGGTCCAGTTTTCGACACTAAGTGACCACATCCGACAAAATGGCCAGTTTTCGACACCGGATGTGCCGCCATCTTGAACACACGTGCCGCCATCTTGGATATGTCCCATAATGCACCGGGTCAAAATACTCTCTTCTGATTGGACGAGCTCTGGGACGGATTTGAAATACTCGCTTCTGATTGGACGAGACCTCCGTATTGCATCTGCGCATGCGCAGAATGATATTCCTACCGCACACCCAACCCATCAGATGCCCCTTCACGAATGCTTCACTTAGATACCTCACTCGACCCCATTGGTGCATTAGGGGCTCCCTACATCCCAACACGGCTATTTTCATACACTTGGGCCACCGCGCATGCGCAGAATGCCGATAGTTCAACCCCACACCCAGCCCATCAGATGCCCCTTCACATAAGCTTCACTTTGATACCTCACTCGA